>MU734827.1:87238-109743 GCA_026770625.1 Nicotiana glauca
AGTTTGCTTAATTAGATACTATCATCTTACATTTATGCATTGCAAAACTGTGAATATGTGTAGAAGAATAAATTAACTAGGCCCAATATTGGAATAAGATGGCCCAGATCTCGTTTAATACTGCATGCGTTGGACCTGGGCCCTTGATTTGCGAATGGACTGCCCCTGTACACCCGACTATAACAATTCTTAAGCATGTAATTTAATTAGGATCTTTTTCTTCTTTCATTTTTAGAGACGGACGAAAAAATAGAAAATGTAGTCACTTTAGGGTGATCCTTTAAAAAAATAAATGAGATGAGCCTCGCTAGGCAAAAATATATAAATTGCGGGGCCCTCATAAATGTATATATTAAAATACTTAGCTTTCGGGACGGGTTGTTTAGCGAATTTCACGGTCTTCCCCAAAATAATAACGCGTTAGTCTCTTTAGGCGCATCTTTAATAATTTTACTTTCCTAAATTCGGGTGTGCATTTCATGCGACCCAAATCCAAATCCCAAAACGTTGAATAAAATGTGTCGAGGATCTGGGTGCATTTCATGTGACGCGATCCAAAGTCATGTTTTAAACGACGTTCAATTTTCTTTAATAATTTGAATAAAAGCAGTTAAAAGTTAAAAGTGGCACATAAGTTGTAACATGTTTTAAAAATCTGATGAATAAGCCGAATACGATAGTTGAGCAACCGTGCTAGAACCACGGAAGTCGGGAATGCCTAACACCTTCTCCCGGGTTAACTGAATTCTTTATCTGGATTTCTGGTATGCAGACTGTTAAATAGAGTCAAACCTTTCCTCGATTCAGGATTCAACCGGTGACTTGGGACACCATAAATCTCCCAAGTGGAGACTCTGAATCTCTTAATAAATGAATCCCGTTTTGATTGTCCTTTAATTGGAAAAACTCCCTTTACCACATCCTTCGCGGGGTGCGGTAGCACCAAAAGGAGGTGTGACAGAGTTACTGCCATGTTGACTTGTCCTCGGCCATAGTCCCATTCTCTTAGATGATTTCTCAACTCCCTCTCTAGTTAAGCCTTTTGTAAGCGGATCCTCCACATTATCCTTTGATCTTACATAATCAATAGTGATAATTCCACTAGAAAGTAGCTGTCTAACAGTGTTATGTCTTCATAGTATATGACGAGACTTTCCGTTATACATAACGCTTCATGACCGTCCTATTGCAGCCTCACTATCGCAATGTATGCAAATAGGAGCCAAATGTTTTGGCCAGAACAGAATGTCTTCTAAGAAATTTCAAAGCCATTTAGCTTCTTCACCGGCTTTATCTAAAGCTATAAACTCTGATTCCATTGTAGAGCGAGCGATGCACGTTTGTTTGGAAGACTCCAAGATACTGCTCCTCTACCAACAGTAAAAATATATCCACTTGTGGACTTTGTTTCTGTTGTGCCGGTTATCCAATTTGCATCACTATATCCTTCGATAACCGCAGGATATTTATTGTAGTCTTGGGTATATTCCAAATATCCTAGAACTCGTTTCATTGCCACCCAGTGATGTTTGTTTGGATTACTTGTGAATCGACTAAGTTTACTTATTGCACAAGCTATATCAGGTCATGTACAGTTTATGATGTACATTAAGCTTCCCAGCACATGAGCATACTCCAATTGAGACGTACTTTGACCTTTATTCTTTATAAGATGATGATTATAGTCAATTGGAGTTCTTGCACTTCTAAATTCCAAGTGTTTGAATTTTTCAAGTACCATTTTCACGTAATGTGATTGAGACAAAGCTAGACCTTGAGGAGTCCTCTTGATTTTAATTCCTAGAATTACATCGGCAACTCCTAAGTCTTTCATATCAAACTTACTAGCAAGCATGCGCTTAGTAGCTTGAATGTCTGCAATATCTTTGCTAATTATTAGCATATCATCAACATATAAGCAAACAATGACTATATGATTTGGAACGTTCTTAATATAAACACATTTATCACATTCATTAATCTTAAAGCCATTTGACACTATTGTTTGGTCAAATTTTGCATGCCATTGCTTGGGTGCTTGTTTTAATCCATAAAGGGACTTAAAAAGTCGACAAACCTTCTTTTCTTTTCCCGGAACCACAAACCCTTCAGGTTCGTCCATGTAAATTTCTTCCTGTAAATCACCATTTAAGAAGGCTGTTTTTATATCTATTTGATGGATTTGAAGATCATACAAGGCGGTTAACACTATTAGTATCCGAATGGATGTAATTCTTGTTACCGGCGAGTATGTGTCAAAATAGTCAAGACCTTCTCGTTGTCTAAATCCTTTGACAACAAGTCTTGCCTTGTATTTGTCAATAGTACCATCGTCATTCATTTTCTTCTTGAAAATCCATTTAGAACCCAATGTTTTATTACCTGGAGAAAGATCAACCAATTCCTATGTATGGTTGCTCAATATGGATTCTATTTCACTATTGACAACTTTCCAATATTGTGCTTCTGAGGAAGACATTGCTTCCTTGAAGGTAAGAGGCTTATTTTCTAGCAGGAAAGTAAGGCTTACTTCTTCTAGGATTTTCCTCATTAGGCGTACCATCTGTTATTTCCTCCCGAGGTCATTTTGACTTTTGGTAGGTCACTTCACTTTCCTTTTTATACGGATAAATAGTTTCAAAGAATTCAGCATTATCTGATTCTATTATCGTATTAACGTGAATCTCAGGATTTTCTGACTTATGAACCAAAAAACGATATGCCTTGCTATTGGTTACATATCCAATAAATACACAATCAACCATTTTTTGTACCTATCTTAGCCCTTTTAGGTTTAGGAACTTGTACCTTAGATAAACAACCCCACACTTTGAAGTATTTCAAGCTGGGCTTCCTTCCTTTCCATTTTTCATAGGGAATGGACTGTGTTTTACTATGAAGTACACGGTTTATTATTCGGTTAGCTATAAGTATAGCTTCCTCTCACAAGTTCTGTGGTAAATCAGAACTTATCAACAACGCATTCATCATCTCTTTCAACATTCAATTCTTTCTCTCCGTAATTCCATTAGACTGTGGAGAGTAAGGGGCAGTTGTTTGGTGAATAATTCCATTTTTGAAACATACTTCTTCAAAAGGAGATTCATATTCACCACCCCTATCACTTCTTATCATTTTGATCTTTTTGTTTAGTTGTGTTTCAACTTCACTTTTGTATTTCTTGAAAACATCAATTGCCTCATCTTTATTATTAAGTAAATAAACATAGCAATATCTCGTGCTATCGTCAATAAAATTAATAAAATATTTTTTCCCACTGCGAGATGGTGTTGACTTCATGTCGCAAATATCTGTGTGAATTAAGTCTAAAGGACTTGAATTCCTTTCAACAGACTTATAAGGATGCTTAGCATACTTTGATTCCACATATATTTGACATTTGGAATTAATGCAATCAAATTTTGGCAATACTTCTAAATTTATCATCTTTCGCAATGTTTTGAAGTTGACGTGACCTAAGCGTGAATGCCATAAAGTGTTTGACTCAAGTAAGTAAGAAGAAGTATTAACTTTATTGATAGGAAGTGCTATTACATTTAGCTTAAAAAGGCCCTCTAACCTTTTCCTATATAGATATCATTCTTACTTAGTACAACACTATTAGAAACAAAAATATATTTGAATTTATTCTTGACAAGAAGTAAGGTAGACACAAGATTCTTGCGAATTTCTGGAACATGGTGAACTTGGTTTAGAGTCACTATTTTTTCCGACGTCATCTTCAACGCAATCTTGCCAACTCCTTCAATTTTTGTTGTAGACTAATTTCCCATAAATGTTGTCTCGTCGGGTCCTGCGGGGGTATAAGAAGAAAATAACTCCTTGTTAGAACAAACATGGCGGGTGGCTCCAGAATCTATCCACCATTCTTTAGGATTTCCTACCAAGTTGCATTCAGACAACATGGCACACAAGTCCTCCATTTCTTCAGCACTTTCAACCATGTTAGCTTGATTCTTCTTCTTCTTCTTATCATTCTTTAGTGCACGACAATCCACGGCCTTATGCCCAGATTTTCCACAGTTGTGGCAATTACCATTGAACTTTTTCTTACTTGGGTAATTCTTTGGTCCAAAAGCCTTCTTTATCTTTTTGTTTTGTGGCGCCTCCTCAACAATGTTAGCCCTTATTATTGTCGAGTTTCCACGTGACTTCTTTTCAGCATTTTTGTTGTCTTCTTCTATCCTCAAACGCACAATCAAGTCTTCAAGTGTCATCTCCTCCCACTTGTGTTTTAGATAGTTCTTAAAGTCTTTCCACAACAGAGGTAATTTCTCAATGAAAGCGGCGACTTGAAAGGCCTCATTTATGACCATACCTTCAGCAATAAATTCATAATTAATAACAAGATAAATCTTATTAATAAAATTATTGATTCGGGTTATACCTTCAGCAAGGAGGTCATGCACAATAACTTGTAATTCTTGGACTTGAGTTATGACCAACCTAGTGTCAATCATCTTGAAATCCAAAAACCTTGCAGCCACGAACTTCTTAAGTCCAGCATCCTCAGTCTTGTACTTTTTCTCAAGCGCATTCCATAAGGCTTTTGAAGTTTCCATGACATTATAGACATTGTACAAGCTATCTTCCAAACAACTCAAAATGTAGTTTTTGCACAAGAAATCAGAATGTTTCCATGGTTCAGTTACAACAAATCGTTCGTCATCTGGAGTGTTTTCAGCCAGGACCGGAGGATCTTCCTTGATGAATCACTACAAACTCAACGTAGTTAGATAGAAGAGCATCTTCATTTGCCAGCATTTGAAGTCGATACCGGAAAACTTTTTGGGTTTTTCTGCTGGTGCCATAGCATGCGCAGGAGTTGAACGGCTTGACGAGGCAGTAACATTTGCAACAGTAGCACCCGTTCCCGCAACATTTCCATTAGTCTGGTTTTCATTCGTCATTTTTCTGTAGAGTTGAAAATAAAACAGAACTTTGTTAAATCAGTGAAGTTTTGATATCTTCAAACTGAATACCAAACCAAAAATACAACACGTAAAATGGTGAAGTTTTTATATACTTCAAACCCGTACGTTTACTATTCCGGTAAAGTTTTGATATACTTTAAACCGGACAGAACAATTATTGGAGTAGAAAGAACGAAGGCTTTAGTCTCCAAAACAGTATACAAAATATAGATAACAGTTTTTAATATATATTTCAACATAGAAACGTTAGTAATAAAAATTCTGGTCTTCGAGAGAGGGCGTGGGTTCAAATCCCACTTCTGATTAAGCTTGTTGTTCGCTACTGTGTTAAAACACAAAATCAGAAAACTATTAGAGGAATAAGAGAAAGTAGAAAACAGTAAAGAATAAGAAATATTCTGAGTCCATAATTTGCTTGTGCGCCCTTAAGGAATTTTAACCCCCTCACACGTTGCCAAAGTAATGTATTAAATCCTCCCAGGATGAAACGGAATAAACCTTCCTGCAACAGTGGCAACACAAAATGCAGGATACCAACGAACTCAAAGAACGGAGCAAAATCACACTTACAAATTTGAGAGAGAGAGACTGCAAATTAGAATGCAGTATTTCAGAAAGAAGGAAGTTCTGTAATATTTTTGGTGTGTTAAAAACAAAGTCATGCCTTAGAATTTATAGGCAATTATTGGAAGAGGTGTGATGTTTGTTTTGGAAAAGATGTCTGTTCAGAAGTTTACGCGTCCTGCCGCGGTTACGCCAGGACCGCGGCCAAACTAGCCTTCTGAATCTGCAGCAGTGTTCTGGCGCGGTCCTACCGCGGTTACGCCAGGACTGCGATAAACTATCCTTCTGAATCTTCAGCAGTGATCTGGAATTTAATTAATTATTAAATAATTAATTAAATAATTTTTTTTCAAAAATAATCTTATCGATCGATCATTTGACAAATCCAAATTCAAATCCAAATCCAAATCCAAAGCCAAAGCCAAAGTCGAGCCGAGCGAGCGACTACGAGAGGGTTCATTCTCTTCAACTCCTTTTAAGAGATTTAAGAAGTGATTCTATATATAAGCACACAAATGTAGTTGTCCCTCACCAATGAGGGACAAAGTGCAAGTCAAAAGCTCACTTTATTCAAATTTTCATTTCCCTCCATTTTATTTCCCACCATTTCCAATTCACACTCTTAGACTTTAAAGCCCAATGCTTAAAGTCTTTGAAGCGTAATGCCTTTAAAGTCCAACATAAGCCCCTCTGGGACCTAAGCTGGGCCCACCGAAACTGCTGCGACTGGGGCCGGAACCTCATCGTCAAAGTCAACCTGAGGCTCCGCTACTGGTGTTGCTGCTCGGGGCTGAGCTCTGCCCTTACCTCGGCCTCTAGCACGGCCTCGTCCTTTTCACCTAGCGGGAGCTGTCTGGGGCTTGGACTGTTGATCAGTAGATGAGGAAGCGCGCGTTCTCGCCGTCTGCGAAAGAACATAGTAGAAATTCAATTAGTATTGAAAAATAGAATCGCACGACATGAAAGAACAAATGTGAAACTTTTCCTAACTCCCTAGTCTCTGGGGGATAAATACAGACGTCTACGTACCGATCCCTCAGACTCTACCAAGTTTGTCCATGAGTGTGAGATCTATGTAACCTAGTGCTCTGATACCAACTTGTCACGACCTGGATTTCCCACCCTCAGGGGTCGTGATGGCGCCTACTAATAGGAGCTAGGCAAGCCAAACTTAATTACTTTTCGTTAAACACATGTTTCTTTTTAATAATTAATAGCATTAAAGTAAAAGCAACGGAATTAAAATCATAAGCGAAAGTCTTAAATTTAGATAGCTGAATAAAATATGAAATTCCAACATGTATCTCTACCCAAGAACTGGAGTCACATACTTACGAACATTTAAGAAGTACTAAATACAAAGTCTGAAAGAAACATAAATATGTTTATCTCGAGTACAATGAGATGACAGTATAATGTAAGGATAGAAGAGACGCCGGGCCTGCGGAAGCCTACAAGTCTACCTTGGTGTATCGATGGATTGAAGACCTGCTCCCGTACTAAAACTGTTGTTGCTGCTGCGCGAAACCTGGACTTGTGCAAATAGCACAGAGTGTAGTATCAGCACAACCGACCCCATGTGCTAGTAAGTGTCTAGCCTAACCCTAGCGAAGTAGTGACGAGGCTAGACTGGACTACCATATAAACCTGTGCAATCACATACCTATATAACGGAATCGAAGATACCAGACGAGCAAACAATACGGGAGGGGGAGCATGTTGGGGGGAGATAACAATATTAATAGTAAATCCAGAATAGCAATTTAAGGACAGGTTGGAATTTACAGCGGACAAGAACCAAATACCTAAATAAACACAATTGTATCAATAATTATTACGGCGCGCAACCTGATCCCAATATACAACAACACTGTTGCGGCGTGCAACCCAATCCATATATACCATTGTTGCGGCGTGCAACCCGATCAATATCATTTAGCATTGTTGCGGCGCACAACCCGATCAATATCATTAAGCATTGTTGCGGCGCGCAACCCGATCCACAAGTATCATTCAATGCACGACATCACCCTTCGTGCTTTAACACTCTTCCTCACCCAGTCAATAATCACAAACAACAACAAGGGAAATAATAAAAAAAGAATGGAAGCCCCGGCGAGGGTACACAAACAAACCAATAAAAACCCGGCAAGGGTACTACATCAATAACCACAACATCCCGTCAAGGGAAATAAATCATTAACTCTTCTTTTTCTTTCACTTTCATCTCGTATTTCACAATATCACTTGAGCCCAATCTCCAAGGAGTTACTTACCTCCTACACCTACGCAATTTGTATTTCGAGACGAGCCAATGCTCCACGAAGTTCCAAGATCACAATTTCTATCACAAGGCCTTTACAACATATAGAAGTCATCAATTAATCATAGACGGCATAACAACAACCAACTATCCATAAATCCTCTCACGGTCATGCTAGACACCAATGTATAGATACTCGTCACCATTCCTATACAACGTACTCGATCAATTAACAAGTAGCAAACAAGACTCAAATCATATTCCCTCAAGCTAGGGTTAAACCAAACACGTACCTCGATGCCTTGAATTCCACTAAAACCTCAACTATCACTTTACCTCGCGGTTCCACCTCCAATCCGCTAGAATCTAGTCACAAATTGGTCAATTACTTTAATAAGCACTAAATGAATCAATTTGAATGCATAAAAAATGAATTTCCCAAGTTTTGGAAGGAAAAAGGTGCTTTTGAGGAGAAGAAGAAGCAGTTTTGGAGAAGTAGAAAAAAGTAGTTTCTCTCCAAAAGCACTTTTTTTAGAAGCACTTTTGAGAAAAATACACTTAGAAGCAGTTTTTTAAAGCTTGGTCAAACACTAATTGCTGCTCAGAAGTGCTTTTCAAACTAATTAGCCAAACACAAACTTCTTATCCCCAAAAGTACTTTTGAGAAAAGCACTTTTAAAAAAAAGCAATTCTCAAAATAAGCTGATTTTCACAGCTTGGCCAAACGGACTATAAGTATAAAAATTGATGGGCTGCAGATATGGCAATTGCGAACCCCGACCATTTGTGGGAATTGCAAACAATAGTTCGCATTTGCGAACCATGGGCACAACTGGGGACTTCGCATTTGCGAGAGTCCAGCTTTCGCATTTGAGATACAATGATCGCATTTGCGAATGATTCTTCGCATTTGCGAGCCAGGCTTCGCTTATTCGAAGCCTGCAGGTCAGAAATACCAGAAATTTTTCATAGTTCAAAACGCACTCCAATGCCTATCCAAAACTCACCCGAGCCCTAGGGGCTCCAAACCAAATATGGACACAACCTCAAAAATATCATACGGACTTATCCGCATGATCATATCGTAAAAATAACATCACATACATCGAATTCAACCTAAAAATTCATAATTTCTTCCAAGTTTTCATAAAACATCAAATTTCCATTTTAAGTCCGAAACACGTCAAACGACGTCCGTTTTCAACCAAATTTCACAGGAAGCGCTTAAACCATATGTAAGACTTGTACCGGACACTGGAATCAAAATACAGGCCTGATACGACAGTAGTTTAATCAAATTTCATTTCCAATTTCCTTAATAATTTTAGAAAAATAATTTTACTCAAAAATTCATTTCTCGGGCTTGAGACCAATGAATTAGATTCCCGGCATATGCCCGAGTCCCATATTTTATATGGACCCTCCGGGATTGTCAAATCACGGGTCCGGGTCCGTTTACCCAAAATATTGACCAAAGTCGAACTTATTCATTTTAATACCAAATTTTAGCATTTTTCACAGAATTTCACATTTAGGCTTTCCGGCTACACGCTCGGACTGTGCCGGCAAATCGAGGTAACTAAAAAAATGAGGTTTTCAAGGCCTCGAAAGCACGGAATAAATAGAAAACAGGTGATGACCCTCTGGGTCATCATATTCTCCACCTCTAAAACAATTGTTCGTCCTCGAACGGACAAAACAAAGAAGTACCTGAGTCGGGGAAAAGGTGGGGATAGCGGCTCTGCATATCAGACTCGGACTCCCAGGTCGATGCCTCAGGAAGCTGACCTCTCCACTGAACACGAATCGATGGAAAACTCTTGGATCTTAACTGATGAACCTGCCGGTCTAGGATAGTTACTGGCCCCTCCTCATAAGACAAGTCCTTGTCCAACTGGACAGTGCTGAAATCTAACATGTGGGCTGGATCTCCGTGACACCTCCGAAGCATAGATACATGAAGAACTGGATGCACGACTGATAAGCTAGGCGGCAATGCAAGTCTATAAGACTCATCTCCCACTCGATCAAGAATCTCAAACGGACCAATGAATCTAGGGCTAAGCTTGCCCTTCTTCCCAAATCTCATCACGCCCTTCATAGGTGACCCTCGGAGCAATACTCGCTCACCGACCATGAAAGCTACATTTCGAACTTTACGATCTGCATAGCTTTTTTGCCTGGACTGAACCGAACGAAGCATATCCTGAATGATCTTGACCTTGTCCAAGGCCTCCTGAACTGATCCGTACCTATCAACCGAGCCTCTCCCGGCTCAACCATCCAATCGGAGACCGACACCACCTACCATATAAGGCCTCATAAAGAGCCATCTGGATGCTCGATTGGTAGTTGTTGCTATAGGCAAACTCCTAAAGGCAAGAACTAATCCCACGAACCTCCAAAGTCAATAACAAAGCCTGGAGCATATCCTCCAAAATCTGAATAGACCGCTCGGACTGACCGTCTGTCTGGGGATGAAATGTTGAGCTCAAATCGACCCATGTGCCCAATTCTTGCTGAACTACTCTCCAGAAGTGCGAGGTAAACTGTGTACCCCAGTCCGAAATGATAGATGCCGGCACACCATGAAGGCGAACAATCTCCCGGATATAAATCTCAGCTAATCTCTCGGATGTATAGGAGAATGCCACAGGAATGAAATGCACTGACTTGGTCAGCCAATCCACAATGACCCAAACCGCATCGAACTTCTTCCGAGTCAACGGAAGTCCGGTAAAGAAGTCCATAGTGATCCTCTCCCACTTCCACTCAGGAAGCTAAATCCTCTTAAACAAACCACCAGGCCTCTGATGCTCGTACTTAACCTGCTGACAGTTCAAACAACGAGACACATATGCTACAATATCCTTCTTTATTCTATGCCACCAATAATGCTGTCGCAAATCCTGATACATCTGCGCAGTGCCTGGATGAATAGAGTACCGGGAACTATGGGCCTCCTCGAAGATCAACTCTTAAAGTCCATACACATTGGGCACACAAACTCGCCCCCGGAATCTCAAAACTCCATCAGCATCTAAGGTAACATGCCTGACATCTCCGTGCTGTACCGAGTCTCTAAGGATACATAAATAGGGGTCATCAAACTGCCGATCACGGATACGCTCCAATAATGTAGAACGAACGACCGTGCAATCCAACACACAACTGGGCTCAGAAATATCCAGTCTCACGAACTAACTGGCTAAGGCCTGAACATCCAAAGCAAACGGCCTCTGACTGACTGGAATATCGCAAGATTGCCCATACTAGCTGACTTCCTAATCAAAGTATCGGCCAACACATTGGCCTTCCCCGGGTGATATAAAATTGTGACATCATAGTCTTTCAACAACTCCAACCACCTTCTCTGCCTCAAATTCAATTCCTTTTTCTTGAACAAGTACTGAAGACTCTTGTGGTTAGTGAACACCTCACATGCCACGCCATACAAATAGTGCCTCCAAATCTTCAAAGCATGAACAATAGATGCCAACTCTAAATCATGCACTGGATAGTTCTTCTTATGAATCTTTAACTGCCTCGAAGCATAGACAATAACCTTGCCACCCTACATCAACACTGCACCAAGCCCAATATAGGAAGCGTCACAATAGACTGTATAAGGCCCTGATCCTGTGGGCAAAACCAACACCGGTGCCATAGTCAGAGCTGTCTTGAGCTTCTGAAAGCTCGCCTCACGCTCGTCCAACCATCTGAATTGGGCGCCCTTCTGGGTCAACCTGGTCATTGGGGCTGCAATAGATGAAAACCCCTCCACAAACCGATGGTAGTAGCCTGCCAATCCCAAGAAACTCCAAATCTCTGTAGTTGATGTTGGTCTAGGCCAGTTCTTGACTGCCTCGATCTTCTTCGGGTCCACCTGAATACACTCTGCTGATACAACGTGACCCAAAAATGCTACTGAACTTAGCCAGAACTCACACTTGGAGAACTTGGCATATAATTGACTATCCCTCAGAGTCTGAAAAACCACTCTAAGGTGCTGCTCGTGTTCCTCCTGGCTGCAGGAGTACACCAAAATATCATCAATAAAGACTATTACGAATATGTCCAAATATGGCTTGAACACTTGGTTCATCAACTCCATAAATGTTGTTGGGGCATTGGTCAACCCAAATGACATGACCAAGAACTTATAATGCCCATACCGAGTACGGAAAGCTATCTTAGGGACATCGGATGCCCAAATCCTCAACTGATGGTAGCCAAATCGCAAGTCAATCTTGGAGAATACCCTGGCACCCTGAAGCTGGTCGAACAAGTCATCAATCCTCGATAGTGGATACTTATTCTTAATCGTTACATTGTTCAATTGCTGGTAATCTATGCACATCCTCATCGATCCGTCCTTCTTCTTGACAAATAACATTGGCGCGCCCCAAGGTGAAACACTGGGTCTAATGAAACCATTCTCTAGCAAATCTTGTAACTGGTCCTTTAACTCTTTCAGCTCCGGCGGGGCCATACGATATGGCGGGATAGAAATGGGCTGGGTGCCATGAGCCAAATCAATACAGAAATCAATGTCCCTATCGGGTGGCATACCCAGCAGGTCTGAAGGAAAAGCATCTGGAAACTCCCGGACAATAGGCACAAAATCTATAGGAGGGACTTCAACACTGGAATCATGAACATAGGCCAAATAGACCAGACACCCCTTCTTGACCATGCGTCGAGCCTTCACGTACAAAATGATGATGTGGGTAGAATAACCTAGAGTGCCTCTCTACTCTAAACGAGGTATACCCGGCAATGCTAAGGTCACAATCATGGCATGTCAGTCCAAGATAGCGTGATAGGGTGATAACCAATCCATACCCAAAATGATATCGAAGTCAACCATATCTAAGAGCAACAAGTCTACACGGGTCTCCAGAGCCCCAATCACTACAACACACGAATGCTGGACTCGATCGATGAAACATATGAATACGTAGTCCCTAGATCAAATAGTACCGAAGCATCTCGATCACAAACCAGAGCCGTACCTGTGATGACCGCATATGAAGCCTCAGCTTCGGGCCTGGCCTGAAGAGCATAACAACGGAGATGGGCCCCACTACCCTGAGTTATATCCCTAGGTCGATCTACTGCTAGCTGACCTCCGCTTCTAGCGGTCTGAGCTCCACCTCTATGACCTCTACCTCTACCTCTGGCTGGCTGTGGGGTATCTGGTGCTTGAATCATAGGACGGGGACCCTGCTGCTGCGACTGAATACCCCTAAATCTCGAGCAAGCCCTCCTGATGTGACCATACTCACCACACTCATAAAATCCCTCCGAACGATGTGGCTGAGAAAGCTGTGGCTGGCCCTGGCGGCCTGAATGACCTCCACGGAAACTCTAAAGTGGTGGTGCGCTGATAGGAGCTGGCGGTGCACTGAATGACTGCTGATCAGAATACCGCGCCTGAGAACCACGGCCACCTGATATGTCGTGAGAAACCTGAAGGGCCGACTGAAAAGTCCTAGGAGGATGGACTCTACCATATGAATCTCTACCTCCAGACGAGGTACTACTGAATCTACCGAAATGACGGGCTCTCTTATCTCCTCCGTGACCACCTCCCTATGACAGGACCATCTCAACTCGGCGGGCCACATTGGCCGCCTTCTGAAAACTGATCTCACTACCAGTCTCCCTAGCCATCTGGAGACGAATCGGCTGAATCAAACCATCAATAAATCTCCTCACCCTCTCTCTCTCTCAGTGGGGAGTATGACAAGAGCATGGCGAGCTAGATCAATAAACCTGGTCTCATACTGAATGACCGTCATAGAACCCTGATGGAGGCACTCAAACTGCCTCCGATAAGCATCCCTCTGAGTAATGGGGAGAAACTTCTCCAAGAACAACTCTGAAAACTGATCCCAAGTCAAAGACGGCGACCATGCTGGTCTAGTTAAACAGAAATCCCTTCACCAAGAGGAAAATCAACTCCATTGGACTCAACAATGCCCATGTTCCAAAGAACCTCGTGGCAGCTATATAAGAAATCCTGGGGGTCCTCAAAAGAAGCACCACTGAATGTAGTAGTGAAGAGCTTGGTGAACCTGTCCAGCCTCCACAAAGCATCTACAGACATAGCCGCGCCATTACCGATCTGAGAAAGTATTCCCGGCTGAACTGCCATAGCTGACTGAACCACTGGAAACTGACCCTGGGGAGCTACCTGCTCCAGAGTATGTACAGCAGGAGTGAGGGCTCCCCCTCCAGCATGAGAAGTGGTCAGCGCTACAGGAAGCAGTCCTACTCGGGTGATACTCTCCATGAGGCCTACCAATCGGACTAGAGCATCCAGAAGTACTGGGGTAACAATAAACCCCTCTGGGACCTAAGCTGGGCCCACCGGAACTGCTGCGGCTGGGTCCAGAACCTCCTCGTCAAAGTCAACCTGAGGCCCCGCCACTGGTGCTGCTGCTCGGGACTGTGCTCTGCCCCTACCTCGGCCTCTAGCACGACCTTGTCCTCTGCCCCTAGCGGGAGCTGTCTCGGGCTTGAACTGTTGATTAGTAGATGAGGAAGCACGTGTTCTTACCATCTGCAAAAGAACAGAGTAGAAATTCAATTAGCATTGAGAAACAAAACCGCACGACTTGAAAGAACAAATGCGAAATTTTTCTAATTCTGTAGCCTCTGAGGGATAAATACAGACGTCTCCGTACCGATCTCTCAGACTCTACCGAGTTTTTCCGTGAGTGTGAGACCTATGTAACCTAGTGCTCTGATACCAACTTGTCACGACCCGGATTTCCCACCCTCGGGGATCGTGATGGCACCTACTAATAGTAGCTAGGCAAGCCAAACTTAATTACTTTTCGTTGTGAGCATGTGATTTTTGCCACGCTTAAATTACTCATATAGAATTCATTAAAATTAGAATTTTTCTTTTAATAATTGAATTTTTAGGAATTAATTGCATGATTTTTGTGTTTGTTTGCATTTTTGTGCATATTAAGTTAGCCTAATTCATAAAAATATAAAAATATAGTATTTTGTCATATTTTTTTTTGCATTCTTTGTTGATATTTAGTTAGTTTGAGGAAATTAATTAGTTTAATCCATGTTTTTGCTTTTAACACAAAAGAGAAAAAGAAAGGTTTGACTTGGGCTTCAGCCTATTAAATTTGTTGGCCCAAGCCAAAAACCCTCAAAATCTCATTCCAATCAGGCCCAAATCAGGCAAGTCCGGTCCACTCCCCTTTTAATTAAAACGACGTCGTTGTTGACTCTTGAATCTTGGTCGTTCATCTCCCATCATCTAACGGATCTCATCAGTTCAAAGTAAATAATAAAAGTGTCTGAAAAATCTTATCAACCCTAGAGTTAAAACCATCTTCCTCGTACCTCTCAGTCTCCGTCACCGGCTCCGCCCCGCCCAAAATCGCCCACGGCGGCAGTAAACCTCCAAACTCGCCAAATTTTCACTATAGATTCCTCTTGCCCTCCTTTTTCCATATCCGCCATTGATTTCCTTCAAATATCACCCAAACACCTCGAATAATTGAAACCCTAGGCACTGTCACCACCGTGCACGGCGTCGCTGCCACCCAAACCCCACCAAACTAACACTGTAGACCCTCCTCTACTCCCACATCACTAATCCACACTCCTTTCCCTTCAAAAGTCCCCCAAACTTCTCGAATCTAGGGTTTTAAATCTGGAAGTTGGGCAATGTTCACTTTCATCTCCGATTTTGGCACAATTTCACCACGATTTGATGTTATTTAACCGTTCTTGACAAGAATGGTTGATTAATATCATCTCGTGGTCAAAATTGGAAAGGCAATAGGTTCCGGGTCCAAAATTGGTAAGTCTTCTGATTTTAATTTTGTTAGTCTATTTTTTCATTTCCTTTTAGTTACTGTGTGTTCCTCATTTAGGCTGTTTATTTTAAAATCAGTAGATTCTTTAAGTTTTTCTGATTTTTATTAGTTTAATCTTGATTTGATTGTTGTTTTGTTTCTCTTAGTTTAAACGTTTAAGTGTTAGTTTAATTTTGATTAGTTTAAGCGTTAGTTTAATTGGATTTTCTGTTAGTTTTTGCTTTGATTTTTAAGTTTGTTCTATTAGTTTAATTTTTGTTTCAAAACTATTTTATCAGTCTTGATATTCTTTAATCAATCCTATTTGGGCACTGTTTGATTTTGGTTTGTTTAATTAATGATTCTGTATTGGTGTTATTAGTTAGTTTAATTAGTATAGTTTAGTTCATTTCAATTTAATCAATAACTGTCCTTTAGTCAGTGTTTGTTTTCAAATAGTCCTTAGGCTTAGTTTAGTTAACCCTAGTCAAATACTTTGTTTGGTTATAATTGATAGGTTTAACTAGGGTAAAAGGGATTAGGGGTTTAGTTAGGCTAGTTCAGTAAATTTTAGATTGAATGAAGGGTGGTATATGCATTCCTAAACAAGAATAATGTTGTAGATAAAGCTAGAATACCCTAGACTCTTCTAGAAGAGGGTCTTAGTGTAAGTTTCAGCAGTCTTAATGCAGTAACTTGGGCAACAAGTCAAAAATTTAGGGATTAATGTATAAAAACTGAAATAAAAAGGGGGGAAAATTAGTGAATGAATTCTAGAAGCTTCCTCCCCCTTTCCTGCCTATAAAAGGCAGCCCTCATGCCTTCTTTTGCAAGTTTTATTCTCTGAAAATTCCCCGAAAAATTTTCAGCTTCTAATTCCCCCCCCCCCCCAAAAAAAAACCATTTCTGCAAATCTGATCCTCCAAATTTGAATTTCAAATCCAAAGAAGTTCAAAATCTGAAGTCTTATAGTTCAAAACTTCTTTTAGATCATAATTTCTTCCAAAACCAAAAATAAACGAAAAATACAGTAGAAAACTCCAAAAAAAACACTGTTTCATTGAATTCTCTAGGTTAATTTTGAATTCTATGCATTGATTCTCATCTCTTAGCTTGATTTTTAATTGCTGAAATCTTCAGAAGTGTCCTAGGTTCACATTTGAGTTAGTTTTGGGTATATTTGAACTGTTTTGGGTGTTTCATTGATTGGAAGTGGTATTGGTTGGTTAATATGGTTTCCTGATCTTGTGAACTTCTGATTGCTGTTGCTGAATTGTTGTGATATTACTGATGCCTGTTGCTGTGATTTGAATTGCTGCTGACCTTCTTCTTTTCCTTTGTTACCTTACACTTCCAGGTACACATTCAAACCTGATTTGATGTGGCCTTTGAAGTGGAAATGAAATATAGCATATTCCTTGAATTAGATGTTACATGATATGTTGTAGTTTAATGTGGATTTTGTAGTTTAATCTTGGACTGTATAACTTGGACTGGACTGGACTGGACTGTTTTAAGACTATTTAGAATTGTGATGCTGTGATTATTGAATTGTTGAACTATTGAGATTGATTAGCTGTGATTAGCTGTCAATATTATCAACAACATAAGTAAGAGATTGATTCTAGATCTTCCTTTTGTAATTAATTGTTAAACAGTCGATGTATTAGCAGTAGTTGGTAGAAATGGCATGATGATTTGAAGATAGAATTAAGATAATATGTTGAACTAAACTTCAAAATGACATGTTGTTATATCACTGTGAAGTTCAATGCATTTCATAGTTCAAATATGCTAGTATTTTGGTCCACTTGTTTAGTGTTTGTAAGTTGACCTTCAAAGATAATTATTTAGACACAAACATATAGGATTACCAGCTTCATCAACTATTGAATGAGTTGAATAATACTGAATTCAGAATCAGCTATTTGATCCCTAGTAACTAAGCCTATTGTGAATTAAAAATCAGTAACTTAGGATCCAAAATAAACCTGCACTAGATGTGGACTCATTTAAGAGCCCAAAAGAGAACTTCTGTTTAAATAAGAGCTGGGCCAGGTTTACTTAAGGCCTAGCGTTCAGATAGCTTTTTCAAGGGCTCGATAAATTTTCCTCCTCCTGGGTTGAGTCCCAGGCCCAATCTGCGGGATTCCTTGTTCATTTGTTGAAGTGGTTAGTTTTGGACTATAATATGGTGGGGGCCCAAATTTGTGCATACGAAGCAGCCTTTTTTTTTATGAAGCTAACTACTCGTGTTTCTTATTCCTAGATTCATTTTAAGGCCCAGAATGTTAAGGGCTGGACTTCATAGTATTAATTTGGTAATTTGGTAATTAAATAGAAAACTCATAGTTTACTTTAGGTTTGTCTTTAAATAATAAAATGAGGTGAGCCCCGCCAAACCAAATGCATAAATTGCGGGGCCCTCTTTAATTGTTCTTATTAAAATACTTAGAATTCGGGACGTGCCGTTTAGTGAATTTTACGGCCTCCCATAAAGTTAATAATACGCTAGTTGCTTTAGGCACGTTACTTAAATAATATTACTTTCCTAAATTCGGGTGCACATTTATGTAACCCAAATGCAAATCCCAACGAAGTCGAAATGTGTCAAAAACCGCGGGTGCATTTATGTGACGTGGTTCGAGGCGCGTTTTCACAATGTTGTAATTCTCTTTAAAAATAATAATAAAAGCGGTTTACATTTAAAAAGCACATAAGGTAAAACATGAATTAAAATCAGATTTTTAGCCAATTATAATAATTTAAGCGACCGTGCTAGAACCACGGGATCTGGGGGTGCCTAACACCTTTCCTCGAGTCAACAGACTTCCTTATTCAGAATTTCTGGTTATCAGACTCCAACCGGGAAGTCAAAATTTTCCTCGATTTGGGATTCAAGTTAAACCGGTGACTTGGGACACCAAAAGCCAATCCTATCCCAAGTGGCGACTCTAAAAATAAATAAATAATCCCACTTTGAATAATGTCACTTTAAATGGAAAAACTCCCTTATACATTTATCCTTCGGGGTAGGTGTGTAGAAAAGGATGTGTGACATTCGTTAAACACATGTTTATTTTTAATAATTAACATCATTAAAATAAAAGCAACGGAATTAAAATCATAAGCGGAAGTCTTAAATTTAGATAGCTGAATAACATACGGAATTCCAACATATATCTCTACCCAAGAACTGGAGTCACATACTCACGAACATCTAAGAAGTAAAGTCTGAAAGAAACATAAATTTATTTATCTCGAGTATAATGAGATGACAGTCTAATGTAAGGATAGAAGAGACGCCAGGCTTGCGGACGCTGCAAGGCTACCTTGGTCTATCGATGGACTGAAGGCCTGCTCCCGTACTAAAACTGTTGTTCCTGCTGCGCGAAACCTGGACCTGTGCAAATAGCACAGAGTGTAGTATCAGCACAACCGACCCCATGTGCTGGTAAGTATCTAGCCTAACCCCAACGAAGTAGTGACGAGGCTAGACCGGACTACCATATAAACATGTGCAATCACATACCTATATAGAGGAATCGAAGATACAAGACGAGCAAACAATATCAGAGGGGGAGCATGCTGGGGGGAGATAACAATATTAATAGTAAATCCAGAATAGCAATTTAAGGACAGCTTAGAATTTACAACGGACAAGAACCAAATACCCAAATAAACACACTTGTATCAATAATTGTTGCGGCACACAACCCGATCCCAATATATAACAACACTATTGCAGTGTGCAACCCGATTCATTTATACCATTGTTGCGGAGCACAACCCGATCCATATTATTTAGCATTGTTGCGGCACGCAACCCGATCCACAAATATCATTCAATGTGCGGCATCACCCTTCGTGCTTTAATACTCTTCCTCACCCAGTCAACAATCACAAACAAGGGCAAGGGAAATAATAAAACAAGAATGGAAGCCCCGGCGATGGTACACAAACAAACCAATAAAAACCCGGCAAGGGTACTACATCAATAACCACAACATCCCGGCAAGGGAAATAAATCATTAACTCTTCTCTTTCTTTCACTTTCATCTCATATTTCACAATATCACTTGAGCCCAAGCTCCAAGGAGTTACTTACCTCCTACACCTGCATAATTTGTATTTCGAACCGAGCCAATGCTCCACGAAGTTCCAAGATCACAATTTCTATCACAAGGCCTTTACAACATATAGAAGTCATCAATTAAGCATGGAAGGCATAACATCAACCAACTATCCGCAAATAAGGACTCACGTTCATGCTAGACACCAATGTATAGATACTTATCACCATGCCTATACATCGTACTCGATCAATTAACAAATAGCAAACAAGACTCAACTCCTATTCCCTTAAGCTAGGGTTAAACCAAATACTTACCTCGATGCCTTGAATTCCACTCAAACCTCAACTATCACTTTACCCCGTGGTTCCACCTCCAATCTGCTCGAATCTAGTCCTAAATTGGTCAATTACTTTAATAAACACAATGAATCAATTTGAATGCATAAAAAAATGAATTTCCCAAGTTTTTCCCAGAAAATCCAAAATCGCCCTCGGGCCCACGTGGTCAAAACCCGAGGTTCGAACCAAAACCTGGTTACCCATTCCACCACGAACTCAAATATGTAATTTGTTTTGAAATCGGATATCAAATTGAAGTCCAAATCCCCAATTTTTAGAAAACCTAGGTTCTACCCAAAACCCCCAATTTCACCCATGAAAATTATTAATTTTAAGTGGAAAACATGTCAAATGATGTTAATGATTGAAGGAATTAAGTACAAATTGATTTACAATTGATTTGGAATGAAACTTGTTCTTGAAAAATCGCCCAAAAGAGTTGTGTTTTGAAAATGGGGTAAAAAATGACTCAACTAAGTATAAAAATTGCTGGGCTGCAGATATGGGAATTGCGAACCGGGGTTCTCAATTCCGAACCCCGGCCATTTGTGGGAATTGCGAACAATAGTTCGCATTTGCGAACCAGGGCACAACTGGGGACTTCGCATTTGCGAACAGAAATGTCGCATTTGCGAGAGTCCAACTTTCGCATTTGCGATACAATGATCGCATTTGCGATCCCTGAGCAAAGTGACTGCCTTCGCATTTGCGAATGATTCTTCGCATTTGCGAGTCAGGCTTCGCTTATTCGAAGCCTGCAGGTCAGAAATACCAGAAATTTTTCATAGTTCAAAATGCACTCCAATGCCTATCCAAAACTCACCCGAGCCCTAGGGGCTCCAAACCAAATATGCACACAACCTCAAAAATATCCTACGGGCTTATCCGCACGATCATATCGCAAAAATAACATCACATACATCGAATTCAACCTAAAAATTCATAATTTCTTCCAAGTTTTCAAAAACATCAAATTTCCATTTTAAGTTTGAAACACGTCAAACGACGTCCGTTTTCAACTAAATTTTACAGGAAGCGCTTAAACCATATTAAGACTAGTATCGGGCGCCGGAATCAAAATACAGGCCCGATACCACAGTCTTTTAATAAAATTTCATTTCTAATTTCCTTAATAATTTCAGAAAAATAATTTTACTCAAAAATTTATTTCTCAGGCTTGGGACCTCGGAATTCGATTTCGGGCATACGCCTGAGTCCCATATTTTCTACGGACCCTCTGGGACCGTCAAATCATGGGTCCGGATCCGTTTACCTAAAATGTTGACCAAAGTCGAACTTATTCATTTTAATACCAAATTTTAGCATTTTTTTTACACAATTTCACATTTAGGCTTTTTGGCTACATGCCTGGACTGCGCACGTAAATCGAGGCAACTAAAAAAATAATGTTTTCAAGGCCTTTAAAGCACAAAATAAATAGAAAAACAGGTGATGACCCTTTGGGTCGTCACAGTTTAACCCCTCATTGCATAAAAATAATTAGTTTAGCCCAAGATTTATGCTTTTTAGTCAAACAATTTGGCGCCGTCTATAAGGATTTTCTTGTTAAATTTTGAGTCTCTTCTCGATCTATAACTAGCACAGTTCACAAAGAGAAAAGGGCAAAATTCCTATTTCCTTGTACGCAAAAATCTGGCATAGCAGGTAATAAAGAAGAAAGAATGAAGGTCGTGGCCAATCTCACTGCCAACCTCTTGAACACCATCAATGAGGTTTCTAAAGCAGAAGGCAAAGATATGTCGCCTAACACATATCCCAAGCGAGGTGGGTTGGCCCTCCCTCACGACAGTATCATAACGTCCCGCAGCAAAGGAGCTTACATGTCCACGACGAAAGAGGCACCGCCAGCAGTGAAAAACTACTTGAGGCTTGGCTGACAAACACGCTGACCAGCATCCTCGACAAGCCTATCCAGGAGGCAGTTAGAAAAAACGTAAGGACTCGCATTGCACCGACAACGGCCGAGCAACACGGCCCTCTCCATACAGAAACAAGTATCACTCACAATGTTAATAATGCTTGTGAAGACACCCTCACAGCCCTTCTAAGAAAGATGAAAGAAATGGAAAATGAAAACAAAATACTTCGGGACCAAATGAGAGAGCACCAAGAAAAAGTTCACAAAATACCAGGTGACCCAAAACTCTTGCCAAAAAGAGATGCCTGTTGGTACGTTGAGCAACCATATAGTGACGAAGCTACCTCGCATGTGTGAGCACGTGATTTTTACCCTAAGTAAAAGAATTCCAAAATCAAAATAAATAACTTTTGGTTACAATATTTGTGACTCGTGTGAAATACCAGTGTTGGTTAATTGGATGAATGAAGATAAAAAGGGTATTAATTAGGAAAATGCCATTAAAAATTATAGAACAAATATTAGGAAATTTGGGAAATAAATAAAAAATAATAATAATAAAATAAAATATAAATAATAATTACATGAAAATAATAAA
>MU734828.1:0-12269 GCA_026770625.1 Nicotiana glauca
AATTTTGTTTAAGAAAATAAACTTAAAAATTTCTCATCTTGGGGCCCGTGGGGCATCATTCAGCATAGCCACAAGTCAACACAAGATTGAAACAGTTTTAATGCCAATTGTGGCTATTTTAGCAAAAATCGGCCATGTAATGGCTTATTTGACAAAGTGATTTTTTTTTTGTAAAACTGATAGATGACTCTAACTTGATTTTGCAGATACGGCCTTTTGACATTTCTGCGAGGGAATATTTCAAGGTTGTGCCCGCAAATTATTTAAAATGACTCAAAGTGGCTATTCTTGCAAAAACGACCTTCCGGCGTCCTTTTGAGGGACATTCGGCTTATTTTAAACATGAATAGCATCACCCGACTTATTTATAACAAAATCAAAAATTTTGATATTTTTTGGCTATTTTTTGCAAAAAGGTGTGGTTGGACCCGTCAAGGGTTGCCTACGTATCTCACAGATGGTGAGAATCAAACCAGCGTAGTTCGGTCAAATTATTTTTAGACAAACCATTTTTTATTTTTGGCAAAATTGAATTATTCCAACTATTTTTGATGACAAAATTTCTATTTTTTATTGGAAAAACCAATTATATTTTTTTTAAAATTTTTGGAAGCAAACAATATAATGATTTTTTTTATTTTCAATAATCCAAAACAAATCAACAATCTTTCTTATTTTTAAAATCCTACAAAATTTCGACAGAGTTTCGGCAGTATTTGAATATCGGGTTTTCTTCTAAAATCAACAATTGTTATTTTCTCTTTTCTTTTCCCTCAATTCTTTTCCTAGCCGGCCAGCATGATGGCCCGAGACAAATAAATGCAACATATAATCATGACGGTCTTTTCATATTTGGGTTACCTATCCTAGACGGACCCAACCCCTGCGTTGAGTCCCCTAAGTCATATATGATACAAATAAACGTCCCTATTTCTAGGTTCAAAACCTGGTTATTTTGTTCTAGACTGTGTACCCGAGCGGACGACTCAAGTCGAGGAGGGGGCTACGTACCGGGGACCCGCGGGATCGTCCGGCTTAGTAACTTGTCTGGCCTCTTTTCTTATTTTGGGTATGACACTAACAGAATGGGGAGTCTCAGCCAGTAAGCACATCTCCGGAAGTAAGAAGAGAAGGGTTTTCGGCATAATTTATAGACAGTTCAAATAATATCAAAGCGGTAAATATTTAGCACATTAATCATGAATCATATAGGGAAATCAGATATAAACAAGTACAACAATTTAACTGAGCTCGAATTCTTAAACCCTGAACCGAAGTTCTGGGTTTCTTGTCCCCAGTAGAGTCGCCTGAGCTGTCACACCTCCTTTTTACACGGAGCTTATTTACTACACCCCGAGAAGGGATATAATAAAAGGAAGGAGTTTTTCCAATTTAAGGACAGTCGGAACGGGATTTATTTATTTAATTTCAGAGTCTCCACTTGGGAAATTAATGGTGTCCCAAGTTACCGGTTGAATCCCGAACCTAGGAAAGTTTGACTCTGTTAACAGTCCGCGAACCAGAAATTTGGATAAGGAATTCTGTTAACCCGGGAGAAGGTGTTAGGCACTCCCGAATTCCGTGGTTCTAGCACGGTCGCTCAACTATTGTATTTGTTTTTATCTGATTTCTATATATGTGCCATTTTTATGTACATTAATATTCCGCTTTTGTTTCATTTTACAAGAATTGCAACGTCGTGAAAATGTATTTCGGTCCACACCGTACCAGTACGGCTGTGGCCTTTAACACATTTTGACTTCGTTGAGATTTAGATTCGAGTCACATAAATGTACACCCGTACTTAAGAAAGTATATTATTATGAATCATGCCTAAAGCATCTACGTGTTTACTAGCTTTGGGAAAGCCCGTGAAATTCGCTAAACGGTCCTTCCGAATTCTAAATATTTTTATGTAGCAACTTATTTGAGGGCCCCGCCTTTGGCACTTTCATTTGGCGAGGCTCACTTCACTTTTGCTTAAGTACATCCTACAATAAACTATACTTTATATTTTATTGGTCTCTAAACGTATAGAAAAGGTCTTAATCAATTTAACGTTACTTTAAGTGTCACCCCGTTTGGGTCCACAAACATACTTCATTTAATCCTTCAACTACATTAGGCCTTAAAATGACTCATCAGGGATATTTACAATATAAAAGGCTACCTGGGCCATTTGTAATAGCAATCAAGGCCCAATCTAAAATCTGTCTGCCAAACCAGATAAATCCTAACGCTTCAGGCGTCTAGCAATGGTAATAGGGAAATAACGTTTAACTATATCAAACTAATAAAAATTAAGTCACTGACATTCAATTTCATGTTCCAACTATTGTTCTTACTGGTTTTCTTATTTAGATTTCAGTATTTATAGGATGAGAATAGGTTGTGAATGTGATTATGTTGATGTATATCATACTAACTACTTTTAGTTCTTACTAAAATTATTACAATTACAATGCACATGATTCACGAATTTAAAACTAAGCTACTGTGAATATGACTGAAGCTCAAAAACTAATCCTCAACCTATTTGTTTACTCTATACAAATTTCGAAGCTATCTCCTGTTTTAGTTAAACTTCTAAGTTCAGATTAGTCTATACAAAAATGACATTCAAACTAACCAAAACTAATTAAAAGTCCCTATACTTACAGTTCACAGTTTATCCAGTTCAATAAATACAAAGCCAAACTTAACATGAAACATCTTACACAAAAAACAGAAAACGGAGCTAATGGACTAATTATTCCAATACTCAACTATATAAAAAAAAAATGAATTGTATTTGAACTTCAAATCAGATCCTCATGCATTCAAGCTCGCAGTTACAAATTCATACTTGCTGAAATTACAGAGTTGTACCTGGAACAAAATGTGAGGGTATCGAAGTCAGTGATACAGCAGTAAACAGACAGCAATGTCAGGAATAAAATTGGATTGAAAACAGCCTCTCAGCAAAGCACTTCAACACAAAATGATTTCAATGTGTGATTGATCTAAATTGACTCAAAATCGACCCAGGATTGCCTTCAAAACCACTCTAATAGACCTTTAATATTTCCAGAACTACAACAAGGGAATCAACCATCAAAACACTGTGAAACTTAGCCAAAATGAGATGATTGAGCTCCAAAATCTCTTTAAGTTTATCTCACTGATTTTATAGATTACTAATCTGAACCTCAAATTGATATTAACTTGAATCCAATGGAACAGTACTCTATTTTTGATGTCTATTGATTTTTGGATTGTTTTTTGGCTTTTTTGATATGAATTCAGATGGTAAAAGAAAAGAAGATGATCTGAAAATGTTAATTTCAGATCTGGACAGAGCAGATTATTTTTGGAGATTTTTTAGGGTTCAAAAACTTATGAATTATGGCAGAAACTGCCTTATTTATAGAATTAAAAATGGAGGGAGATTTAATTTTCAGTATTTTCAGATTAGTCCCCTTATTCCTGACTTGTTAAACAAGTTACTACACTTATTTTGTTAAAACTTGCATTAAAACCTATTCTAGAATGTTCTAGTTGCATCTACCATGTTCTAACCCCTTTATAATACCCATTCTACCCTCTCTTCAATTTAAAATCTACTGAACTACCCTTTTTATATTCCTAAAGTACCCCCCCCCTACTTAGATTTATTACCATTAGCCCCTTTTATATACCCCAAAACACCCTTAAGACTTAGCTGAATTTACAAACTACCTACTGCCCTCTGAACTCCAGCTTTAACCATTAACTACAACTATTAGAATTAATCTGAATTTTAACAAAATTAAACAACTATAACCAATCTTGCTAATCTCTGTTGATTAAACTAATATTAAAACTATAAACTGAAATCAATAAATCACAAAATAGAGTCTGAAACAAAATTAGCACTTAGTCACAAAACAAATTCACTAATCACAATTAATCAATAGAAATTATCCAATTTTAATCGAACAGATTTTAAACTCTAAAATTCTAATAATGTACTAACTAATACTGAGTTGAACCACACGATGAACTGAAACATAGCTAATTATTCCTAATCATAAATGTTGTTAAACTAGTTAACAGGCAAAATCAATTCCTAAACTCAAACCAATTAAAATTCGTAACCAAATATTTCTAGACATCTATACAGAGAGAAAGAAAAGGAAAACGAAATAATAAAAAGAAAGAAAGAGAGAAAGAGGGAAGTACTGATTTAAATCGCCCAGATTGGTGATGAACTTGGCCAAACGCTTTGTGCTTGGTCCTTGACGAATGGGTTTCAACTCGAGCCGAGATTACCATTAACCGATTATTTTTAAACAAAATAATTGTTTGACGATAATCCCGATTCAAGTTGAATCATGAACTGTCATGTTTTCTCCGAGTTTCTGACTCTTGAACTGAAGCTTGGGGGTTTTGGGGAAGAAAGAAATGTTGTATGGTTAATTTCGATAGGGGTTTGGGGTCAGCGCCGCCGTGCACGGCGGTGGCGGCGCTAGGGTTTCGTTATTTGAAGACGTTTGGATGATCTTTGAAGAACAATGGTGGTGGGTCTGAGACGAGGAGATGAGGGGGAAAATACGACATGAGTTTGGGCGTAGTTGGAGATCGGCCGCCACCGTAGGGCGAATTCCAGCGGCGGCGTTACCACTCTCTGCTTATGGAACAATTGAGACGATGGCCCTTTTAGGAAAATAGGATAATGTCTGAATTTGTATTGGAAAATAGGAAAATTGGTTTACTAATTATCCTGGAAAGCCTCCAGGCCATTAGATCAAGGGCAATCAACGATCGAGATTAAACGACGCCCAAACGGCGTCGTTTCATGTCAGCATGGCTGGACCGGGTGGCTCATTTTGGGCCTAGGCTTGAGAATTGTTTGGGCCATCCTGGGCAAAAATTTGGGCTGAGGAAATTCTTCATTTCATACTCTTTATTTGTTTTTTTTTCAATTTTGTGTAGACTTTTGTATTATTATTTTCCATCCTTTTGTATTGTATGTATTTTTACTTGTATTTTGTATTTTATTTCACTAATTAAAATTCTAAAAATTTATTTAATATTTATTTTATAGTAATTCTCAATTAAAACACTAAAATGCTATTTTTGATTTTTGTTATGAATTAATACCTATTAAATGTGAAATTAATTTCCTAAATGCAAATGCATATTTTTGTATTTTTTATTTGACTTATCATGCACAAATACCACGCAAACAATTAACACAAAATTCACACAAAATTGTAAAAATAAGGAAAAATTGTTTCGTTTGAATTTTATGGGAATAAACTCATATATAGGGTAAAAATCACGTGCTCACAATATCTGCATCTGCGAGCGCACCTGCACTACCTCCCTCACCCTTGACTTCCGCCTCTGCGATACCATCGCAGATGCAGTTCCTCATCCGCTTCTGCGAAATCAGCTCCCCAAGCAAAATCTCGCACCTGCGACCTCCCCTTCCGCATACGCAAGACCGCACCTGCGGTCCCCTTTTCGCAGGTGCAGAAATACCATCAACATCAATTTCCTGCAATGACACAAGTCCAATTTCTTCCTGTTAACTATCCGAAATCACCCCGAGGCCCCTGGACCTCAACCAAAAGCAACAACACCTCCTATAATATCATTCAAACTTTTTTAAATCACTAAAACACCTCAAACAACACCAAAACCATCAAATTACATCGAATCCAAGCCTAAGTTCTTCAAAAACTTCTGAAACACGCATTCGATTAATAACCCAACCAAATCACCTCCGAATGACCTGAAATTTTGCACACACATCCCAAATCACCCAACGAAGCTACTTCAACTCTCAAAATTGCATTCTGACCCTCGGATCAAAATCTCACCTATCAACCGTAATTCACTAAAATACTAACTTCGCCAATTCAAGCCTAGTACTACACCGAACCTCTAAAATCACTTCTGATCACACCCTTAAGTCAAAAATCATCCCCGAAGTCAACTAAATTACCGAAAATCACATCCGAACCCTCTAACTTATAAGTCAACATCCGATTTGACTTTTACAAACTAAGCTTTCCTGAAAGAGACTAAGTGTCTCATTTCCTACCAAAACCAATCCAAAACAACTCGATCACACCAAACAAAAATAATGAAGCATAAGGAACAGAAAATGGGAAAAATGGGATGGTAACTCATGAGACGACAGGTCGGGTCATCACAGTATATTTTTAGTATTTGAATTTGTATTTCGTATATTATTAGCAGTTCCTCAAAGCCCCATACTATTTAAAAAAAAAAAATAGATGGCCGAAACCTACCTAAACAAACCCTAGATGGCCGAATACATATTTAAACAAACCTTTATTTAAACTCTATGTTCTTCTAAGTTTGAGTTAATAGATTAAGGATGCATTCGAAAAAGAATCGTGCTTCAAAAATATATGTTGTATTTTCTGGTAAAAGGCCACGAACTACTCAAGGATTGAATGTTCTCTTATGGTTATTGGGTTAAGCGTAGCATCTTCCAGTCTTTCAAGTCTCACGATGTGGCCATATCGGCATTCGATGAATTTGAAAAATCTGCTGAAGGTAAACAAAAACTCAAATCTACAGTTTTTGTTATTTTTTTGTAAGAAGCATGGAATATACAAATGTTAGTCTGAGTGTGTTAAAATGCTTGTAGGAGTTGAGGGTAGCTACTTTCATGCTTTCCAATATTATGATGAAGCCTTAGAAGCCTTCAACAAATTTCAAAAAAATAAGTTATTCACAGGAAGAGTCATCTTCAAGCTCGGCCGTTGAAGAAAGTGAAGGAGTGGTAACAAATGAATGTGCAACAAGTGTTATTTCATCGGCTATGTTAGTGGGCATATTTATTGGGTTGAAGCTTTCAGAAAATGATGGAAAATAATTATGTCAATTTTAGTTCTTATGTTATCTTGTGTTAGAAAAGTATTTGTTATTTCTCTTTGGTGTGCAAGAATTGAGGACTTTATTTTTTATTTTGAATATCAAGTAATGTATGAAGTTGGGCATGATTATTTCATGTTTACTTTCTTTATTATCTATGAAGTTCGAATTTTATGACTTCTTTAGCTTTTCGATCATGTTTCATGCAAAATATTTCAAGGAAATAATTTGCATTTTGTACATTAATTTTGTATTAATATGCATTCTTAAATTTTTTTTGGTGAAAATAAATATTTTATTGATCACCAGCAACTATATTTTATTGATTCCCTTATATTCATTCTTGCTGGATTGATTTGACTTCGGCTTGTGTGAATACCCTCAAATTAATTGTGCCATTCACACAAACCATGAGATAGTGATTTTGCTTTGCTTGATTGAATTATGCACATTGAGTTTCAGAGTGGAAACTGGACAAATTCCTTGAAACACTGAGACGTCTTATTTATTCATGTCAGATAGTGCGTTTGCTCATTGAAAATTTTATTTTAGTTCTGTATTATTGGAAACCCTTATTGAAATTACTTATACCTACATATGTTGGATCTTCTTTTGCAGTTTCGGCATGTTTACATAAGCAGTAAAATATTTGAGTAAAGTGATTCTTGCTGTAGAACTGCCAACATAATGTTGCGTGATATCTGTTTTAGCTCATCGTCGATGGTTATATGATGTTGTCAACACTCCTTTCGTTTGATTTTCTGAGATAACCCTTAATTTTTTTTTATTAATTTAGTGAAATAGAAATTTCACCTGCACTATGTCAGTATTTCTTTTCTAGCTATTCTTCCTTGATTATTCTTTTAATATTATAGTGATAATTGTTATATTGTTATAGTTAGGCAAAGTGACCATATTTATACCTCAAAAAGGGATATTTCTTTTGGCTCGATAATATTTGGAACCAGGGAATAAAGGAATCAAAAATATTTTAAAACATGTAGCAAAAATTAAGAATCAAACGTAAAGGAAGCAGAAGAATTACTAAATAAGAATTTTCATTGATTATTGATACTTTTCAATATATTTCAAATAATATTTGGAAGATACTTTTAGAACACTATGCTAACAACATGGCATGCACAACAAAATAACTTAAAAACCCAATCTTTTACTCTACTCGGTCTTTTGATTAACAGATTTTGATGCCTTAGAGGTGGCTTCAGTGTCACTGCTTATAACGATAACAAGATTATCGGGTTCTTCATCCTACTCAGCGAGCAATTCCTCAATAATATCGTAGCAAGAAGTGAGAGGGTATGAATCAAGAAGAAGTCTTTTTACATAGTCCGCTCCAATTTCCCTTGTCAACCTTAGCACTGTTGATACCCAATTTTTTCCTATGTATTTTTTATACTCAAAATACTTTAAAAAAATAGCATATGTATGCATATATAAGCATGCCCAAAAGTTCTGGTATTTTTCCTAATTTTTCAAATTTTTTTAAAAAGTCAATTCATTGTCTGTTTTAACAGTACAAAATCCAAATTATATCTAAAATTATCATTTTTTGGTGAATAACTGATTTCATTCTCATACTTATACTAAAATATAATTAAGGTAATTTTTTCATATTTTTACCAATTTATTTGGCAATTTTAAAACCAAATTGTATATAATTGCAATTATGGCCTATTTCGTAATTAATAACATTTTGTAATTATAAAATTGCTTCTGGTATTTTTTAAATTAATATTTATATAATAATTATCTACTCAGTACTTTCAATTTGCTTTTTAAAATTATTTTACTACTTTTTATAAATTAAACAAGGGAGAAATGACTATTTAAGTGCAAGCCCCAATTCTATTTCAATTTTAGCCAAAATAACACTCAAATTTAACCTCATTTCAGCCCCAAGTCGAGGCAAAATTACCCCAGCCCAACTACCTAATCTACCCGACCCAGTACCCATTAAATTGAACCGACCGTGTCCCTTTTAATCTGAGCCGTTGATCATTTTGATCAACGGCCCAGATTCTCCCTTTCCATTTTAATTCCAAACGATCCCAACCCTATCCCCCATTCTCTCAAACCTGCCGCCTTTGGTTTCTCTCGTCTCTCTCGAACTCTCTCAACCCCTGAAACCCTAGAAGTCGCCTACCCCCTCTCCGATCCAAAATCCACCGGAATCCATGGCTAATCTAGGCATGGATGATCTCTACTCGCCATCTTCTGCTCCTATACGCCTGCTCCATGAAGGTTCGAGGCCAGACTTCAAGGGTCTTCGCCCAGACCTCTATCGATTCGAGGTTCTCAGCCATCTCCGGCCTTGCTCCAGCGTGTCTTAGGCTCCTATGCCTGGTTCCGACCTTATCAAGTCCAGATTTGACCTTATTCTTTCCAAGCCTTTCTCGTTTCTAGGGTTCTTAGAAACCCTAGCCTATTCGAGGTTCTTTTTCATTTATTTGTTTGAATCAGTGCTCGATCTGTGCTATATGTGATGTTTTAAACATTTCCCCCCCAATCTTCTTTTTTTTTTTAAATCTTTTGATTTCAAACTAGGGTTTCTGAGTCTGTTATTTAAATATTTTTGTTCGATTCATTTGTTTATCATCTCTAAGTTTGACTGGCATTGAAAACTTAATTTTTGGAGATTTGTTTGAGTTTCTGAGTCTATCTGTTTGATTTACTTTGTTTGTACCTGTTTAGTGTTGAAAACCCTAATTTTTGGGTTTTATTTGAGACTCTGAGGCTGTTTATTTGTTTATCGCATCTAAACTCTACTGATTTCGAAAACCCTAGTTCCTTGGGTCTATTAGAGTTCTTGGGTTTATTTGTTCGACTTGTCTGTTTGAAACTACTCAACTTGATTCCTACATCTCTTTTCTCTATGTGTTTTGTGTTCTTGCCATCAGTCAAACTCGACTATGTTTCTTGCTCAACTCTCTGCATGATTTGATTCTTTCTCTCTGTTACACTGAAAACCTAACTAGCATGTTTGAATGTCTACTCTATGATGTTACTGTACGATGATTCTTTTTCCATAGCTTGGCCTCACATGTCTGTTATTTGTGCATGCCTTATATACTGAGTCCTTCCTGTAATTTATTTTTAAGCTCGAAATTGATTTCAAACTTTTACTTCCATGAATTTCTGATTTACTAGCCTGTCAAGTGTTAATTGATTTTCTTTCTTTGATTTGCCTCACCAAATCTTTCCAAGAATAACTACAAATCTTGTACCTATACTTGCTTGCCTATTATATGATTTTACTATTTCTTTTATGGTAACACCCATTCTGTCTCCAAACTAATCTCCTTTCCTTAAATTAGATCTGTTGACACCCGTTAGACAGTGATTCCTTAATTAAAGGGCAGTCACTTGGGTTAATTGATTCTTACTTGTGGTTACTTCCTGATTTGTGTTAAAATTATGCTGCTTATCTTACTGTTTGCTTGTTTTTCAAAGCTATAAATACCTATACTCTTTTCTTTCAAACACGAAAAAAAAAAGTTCTAAAAACACATGGAAAAACCTCACAAACACTTCAGACTTCAATTGAACACTATATAATTACAATGCTTTCTCTACTACTACTCTCACTACTATTAATACTGAGCACTCTGCTCCTCTCTCTTCTACTGTCTGAAATACCTTTGAGTTACTCTTGAACTCTCAAATATTTGCTAAAGTTTCTGAGCCTGCTCCTGTTGACTTCTGACTGTTACTTGCTTCTACTATTCTGTTGTTCTAAAGCTTGCAACTGGTATGTCCTTCTAATTAAATAATACCCTCCAAACTATGTTTTTACTTCTCCTCCTCTGTTATGTATTTTTCACTATGTGTTCATCCTAGTCTGTCATGCTCCCTTTCATTATGTTTCTGCATCTTTAAGTCTGTTGTGCTTTCTTGCTTTCCTCATGTTTCTGTAAATGCTTTCTTATGTGATTCTCTGTCCCTTTGCCCCCCTTCTTATGTGTGAGGGAGATTCTGAGTCATGTTGCCATTCTATTATTGCCACTAATCAGGTTCTCTTGAACCTCTACTCAAATTAACGCCCATTCCCTTTACCCCTTATATGCTGAGCTCTAACTTGGGCCTGGTAGTGTCCTAATCACCACTCAGACCCTAAGTTTGACTCCCCAGAGTCTGCTCCTTTTTGTTTGACCTAAGCAGGGGATCAGGGGTGTGCCAGCCTATGCCATGGCTGAGCATGACCACCCTCTGTTATGGTTCCTCTCTCACTTTGCACTCATTCCTAGTTTCTTAAGTTCTACCCCCTTTGGTAAGCTATGCTTTGGGACCCTAGAGTTCCCTCTGAACTTGGATGCCTGAGGGCTGGTAATTCCACACCTGCACCATTCTGTTACAATATTTATTATTCAGAGTGTAAGCATTACCTGGGGTCCTGGAGGCTCCTTGGAACTTTGAAACACTATGAGTAAGAGAGGGCCATGGAATCTGAAATCTATATTTGGTGAAACACATGCTATTGGATATTGAGATTGAATTAGGCTGCTTGGATCCAGCTGTAGGTTGTGATGTATTTTTTTTAATTATTGTTCTCTTTCTTTCTGATTCTGTAATAACCTTGTAAAAAGAACTCGAAAAATATTAGTAAAGGGTATGGGATGGGTTTACTCTATTGCTAAAGGGTAGATACCATGCCCATAGGACCAATGTTGTTATTCAATCATTTAGAAATCATGCATATAGGATCAACGCTTAAGCCAGCTAGAGATCATGTCTATAGGTTTTTTGCATTCTTTTCAAACATATAGAAAATCTGCCTATAGGGTTTAATGCTTTATCATTAGATATCCTGTCTATAGGATCTAATAATCACACAATGAATTGCATATAGAAATTATGCCTATAGGAAATGCTTAAACGCTAGGCAAACTGTAGGTTAATATTCATTTCGCAACCAGTTTAATCACAATAATGTTTCTTTAATCAGGACATAGAAAATCTGCCTATAGGGTTTAATGTTTTATCATCTTGCAAATCATTAGAAACCCTGTCTATAGGACTTAATATTCATATAAGAAGTTGCATATAGAAACCATGTCTATAGGAAATGCATATGCGTTAGGCAAAACTATAGGATAACCAAACCTGCCATCCATTTACCCACTCTGTAATAAGTTCTAAAATCCAGAACGAGTCTGTCTCGCTTAATCTGTTTGAGTAATAATAACTGGGTAACTGGTTTTAACGTTTCAATGTCGCGTTTTCAATATAAAATTCTTATGATCCTGCATTGTTTTTTTTTAAAATTTATGCAAATCTGTCCGAAGCAATTCTTGTAAATTTTCTGCTCATCTCTTGAAGTTATCTTCCAAACAGTCCTTTAATTCACTCTTTCTTTTAAGGTGTTCTGCATTTTTAAC
>MU734832.1:20801-41256 GCA_026770625.1 Nicotiana glauca
ATAAATGCCTTTGTTCTCTAAGCGGGCTCTTGATTGCTAAAACTTGAAATAGATGCCTCTGTTCTCCAAGCGGGCTCCTGATTGCTGAAACATGAAATATATGCCTCTGTTCTCCAGACGGGCTTCTGACTGCTAAAACGTGAAATAAATGCCTCTGTTCTCCAGGCGGGTTCCTGAGTGCTAAAACTCGAAATATATGCCTTTGTTCTCCAAGCGGGCTCCTGATTACTGAAACTTGAAATAAATGCCTCTATTCTTCAAGCGGGCTCCTGATTGCTAAAACTTGATATAAATGCCTCAATTCTTCAGGCGCGCTCCTCATTTCTAAAACTTGAAATAAATGCCTCTGTTCTCCAAGCAGGATCCTGATTGCTGAAACATGAAATATATGCCTCTATTCTCCAGGCAGGCTCCTGACTGCTAAAACTTGAAATAAATGCCTCTATTCTCCAGACGGGCTCCTGATTGCTGAAACTTTAAAAGCCTCTGTTCTCCAGACGGGCACCTGATTGCTGAAACTTGAAATAAATTCCTCTATTCTCCAGGCGGGCTCCTAGCCTGGGCTCCTGATTGGTAAAACTCGAAATAAATGCCTCTGTTCTCCAGACGGGCTCCAGATTGCTGAAACTTGAAATAAATGCCTCTCTTCTCCAGGCGGGCTCCTGATTGCTGAAACTTGAAATAAATGCCTCTGTTCTCCAGACGGGCTCCTGATTGCTGAAACTTGAAATAAATGCCTCTCTTCTCCAGGCGGGCTCCTGATTGTTGAAACTTGAAATAAATGCCTCTGTTCTCCATGCGTGCTCCTGATTGATAAAACTTGAAATAAATGCCTCTGTTCTGCAGACGGGCTCCTGGTTGATGAAACTTGAAATAAATGCCTCTCTTCTCCAAGCGGGCTCCTGATTGTCGAAACTTGAAATAAATGCCTTTGTTCTCCAAGCGGGCTCGTGATTGCTAAAACATGAAATTAATGCCTCTGTTCACCAAGCGGGCTCCTGATTGATAAAACGTGAAATAAATGCCTCTATTTTCCAGGCGGGCTCCTTATTACCTAAACTTGAAATAAATGCCTATGTTTTCCTGATGGGCTCCTGATTGCCGAAACTTGAACTAATGCCTTTGTTCTACAGGCGGGCGCCTGATTGCTAAAACTTGAAATAAATGCCTCTGTTCTCCAAGCGGGCTCCTGATTACTGAAACTTGAAATAAATGCCTCTGTTCTCCAGGCGGGCTCCTAATTGCGAAAATTTGAAATAAATACCTATGTTATCCAAGCGGGCTCCTGATTGCTAAAACTTGAAATAAATACCTCTATTCTCCAGGCGGGCTCCTGATTGTTGAAACATGAAATATATGCCTCTCTTCTCCAGACGGGGTCCTGACTGCTAAAACTTGAAATAAATGTCTTTGTTCTCCAAGCGGGCTCCTGATTACTGAAACTTGAAATAAATGCCTCTATTCTCCAGGAGGGCTCCTGATTGCTAAAACTTGAAATAAATGCCTCAGTTCTTCAGGCGGCCTCCTCATTTCAAAAACTTGAAATAAATGTCTTTGTTCTCCAAGCGGGCTCCAGATTGCTAAAACATGAAATATATGCCTCTATTCTCCAGGCGGGCTCTTGACTGCTAAAACTTGAAATAAATGCCACTATTCTCCAGGCGGGCTCCTGATTGCTGAAACATGAAATAAATGCCTCTGTTCTCCAGACGGGCACCTGATTGATGAATCTTGAAATAAATTCCTCTATTCTCCAGGCGGGCTCCTAACTGCTAAAACTTGAAATAAATGCCCCTGTTCTCCAGGCGGGCTCGTGAGTGCTAAAACTTGAAATAAATGCCTCTCTTCTCCAGGCGGGCTCCTGATTGATAAAACATGGAATAAATGCCTATGTTCTCCAGGCGGGCTCCTTATTGCCTAAACTTGAAATAAATGCCTATGTTTTCCTGATGGGCTCCTGATTGCCGAAACTTGAACTAATGCCTTTGTTCTATAGGCGGGCGCCTGATTGCTAAAAATTGAAATAAATGCCTTTGTTCTCCAAGCGAGCTCCTGATTACTCAAACTTGAAATAAATGCCTCTGTTCTCCAAGCGGGCTCCTGATTGCGAAAATTTGAAATAAATAGCTATGTTCTCCAAGCAGGCTCCTGATTGCTTAAACTTGAAATAAATACCTCTATTCTCCAGGCGGGCTCCTGATTGCTGAAACATGAAATATATGCCTCTGTTCTCCAGACGGGCTCCTGATTGCTGAAACATGAAATATATGCCTCTGTTCTCCAGACGGGCTCCTGATTGCTGAAACATGAAATATATGCCTCTGTTCTCCAGACGGGCTCCTGATTGCTGAAACATGAAATATATGCCTCTGTTCTCCAGACGGGCTCCTGATTGCTGAAACATGAAATATATGCCTCTGTTCTCCAGACGGGCTCCTGATTGCTGAAACATGAAATATATGCCTCTGTTCTCCAGACGGGCTCCTGATTGCTGAAACATGAAATATATGCCTCTGTTCTCCAGACGGGCTCCTGATTGCTGAAACATGAAATATATGCCTCTGTTCTCCAGACGGGCTCCTGATTGCTGAAACATGAAATATATGCCTCTGTTCTCCAGACGGGCTCCTGATTGCTGAAACATGAAATATATGCCTCTGTTCTCCAGACGGGCTCCTGATTGCTGAAACATGAAATATATGCCTCTGTTCTCCAGACGGGCTCCTGATTGCTGAAACATGAAATATATGCCTCTGTTCTCCAGACGGGCTCCTGATTGCTGAAACATGAAATATATGCCTCTGTTCTCCAGACGGGCTCCTGATTGCTGAAACATGAAATATATGCCTCTGTTCTCCAGACGGGCTCCTGATTGCTGAAACATGAAATATATGCCTCTGTTCTCCAGACGGGCTCCTGATTGCTGAAACATGAAATATATGCCTCTGTTCTCCAGACGGGCTCCTGATTGCTGAAACATGAAATATATGCCTCTGTTCTCCAGACGGGCTCCTGATTGCTGAAACATGAAATATATGCCTCTGTTCTCCAGACGGGCTCCTGATTGCTGAAACATGAAATATATGCCTCTGTTCTCCAGACGGGCTCCTGATTGCTGAAACATGAAATATATGCCTCTGTTCTCCAGACGGGCTCCTGATTGCTGAAACATGAAATATATGCCTCTGTTCTCCAGACGGGCTCCTGATTGCTGAAACATGAAATATATGCCTCTGTTCTCCAGACGGGCTCCTGATTGCTGAAACATGAAATATATGCCTCTGTTCTCCAGACGGGCTCCTGATTGCTGAAACATGAAATATATGCCTCTGTTCTCCAGACGGGCTCCTGATTGCTGAAACATGAAATATATGCCTCTGTTCTCCAGACGGGCTCCTGATTGCTGAAACATGAAATATATGCCTCTGTTCTCCAGACGGGCTCCTGATTGCTGAAACATGAAATATATGCCTCTGTTCTCCAGACGGGCTCCTGATTGCTGAAACATGAAATATATGCCTCTGTTCTCCAGACGGGCTCCTGATTGCTGAAACATGAAATATATGCCTCTGTTCTCCAGACGGGCTCCTGATTGCTGAAACATGAAATATATGCCTCTGTTCTCCAGACGGGCTCCTGATTGCTGAAACATGAAATATATGCCTCTGTTCTCCAGACGGGCTCCTGATTGCTGAAACATGAAATATATGCCTCTGTTCTCCAGACGGGCTCCTGATTGCTGAAACATGAAATATATGCCTCTCTTCTCCAGACGGGGTCCTGACTGCTAAAACTTGAAAGAAATGCCTCTGTTCTCCATGCTGGTTCCATAGAGCTAAAACTCGAAATATATGCCTTTGTTCTCCAAGCGGGCTCCTGATTACTGAAACTTGAAATAAATGCCTCTATTCTCCAAGCGGGCACCTGATTGCTAAAACTTGATATAAATGCCTCAATTCTTCAGGCGGGCTCCTCATTTCTAAAACTTGAAATAAATGCCTCTGTTCTCCAAGCGGGCTCCTGATTGCTGAAACATGAAATATATGCCTCTATTCTCCAGGCAGGCTCCTGACTGCTAAAACTTGAAATAAATGCCTCTATTCTCCAGACGGGCTCCTGATTGCTGAAACTTTAAATGACTCTGTTCTCCAGACGGGCACCTGATTGCTGAAACTTGAAATAAATTCCTCTATTCTCCAGGCGGGCTCCTAGCCTGGGCTCCTGATTGCTAAAACTTGAAATAAATGCCTCTGTTCTCCAGACGGGCTCCTGATTGATGAAACTTGAAATAAATGCCTCTCTTCTCCAGGTGGGCTCCTTATTGCTGAAACTTGAAATAAATGCCTCTGTTCTACAGACGGGCTCCTGATTGCTGAAACTTGAAACAAATGCCTCTCTTCTCCAGGCGGGCTCCTAATTGCTGAAACTTGAAATAAATGCCTCTGTTCTCCATGCGTGCTCCTGATTGATAAAACTTGAAAAAAAGGCCTCTGTTCTGCAGACGGGCTCCTGGTTGCTGAAACTTGAAATAAATGCCTCTCTTCTCCAAGCGGGCTCCTGATTGTCGAAACTTGAAATAAATGCCTTTGTTCTCCAAGCGGGCTCGTGATTGCTAAAACATGTAATTAATGTCTCTGTTCTCCAAGCGGGCTCCTGATTGATAATACATGAAATAAATGCCTCTATTTTCCAGGCGGGCTCCTTATTACCTAAATTTGAAATAAATGCCTATGTTTTCCTGATGGGCTCCTGATTGACGAAACTTGAACTAATGCCTTTGTTCTACAGGCGGGCGCTTGATTGCTAAAACTTGAAATAAATGCCTTTGTTCTCCAAGCGGGCTCCTGATTACTGAAACTTGAAATAAAGGCCTCTGTTCTCCAGGCGGGCTCCTGATTGCAAAAATTTGAAATAAATACCTATGTTCTCCAAGCGGGCTCCTGATTGCTAAAACATGAAATAAATACCTCTATTCTCCAGGCGGGCTCCTGATTGTTGAAACATGAATTATAGGCCTCTCTTCTCCAGACGGGGTCCTGACTGCTAAAACTTGAAATAAATGCCTCTGTTCTCCATGCGGGTTCCTGAGTGCTAAAACTCGAAATATATGCCTTTGTTCTCCAAGCGGGCTCCTGATTACTGAGACTTGAAATAAATGCCTCTATTCTCCAGGCGGGCTCCTGATTGCTAAAACTTGAAATAAATGCCTCAGTTCTTCAGGCGGGCTCCTCATTTCAAAAACTTGAAATAAATGTCTTTGTTCTCCAAGCGGGCTCCGGATTGCTGAAACATGAAATATATGCCTCTATTCTCCAGGCGGGCTCCTGACTGCTAAAACTTGAAATAAATGCCTCTATTCTCCAGGCGGGCTCCTGATTGCTGAAACTTGAAATAAATGCCTCTGTTCTCCAGACGGGCACCTGATTGATGAATCTTGAAATAAATTCCTCTATTCTCCAGGCGGGCTCCTAACTGCTAAAACTTGAATTAAATGTCTCTGTTCTCCAGGCGGGCTTGTGAGTGCTAAAAGTTGAATAAATGCCTCTCTTCTCCAGGCGGGCTCCTGATTGATAAAACATGAAATAAATGCCTATGTTCTCCAGGAGGGCTCCTTATTGCCTAAACTTGAAATAAATGCCTATGTTTTCCTGATGGTCTCCTGATTGCCGAAACTTGAAGTAATGCCTTTGTTCTATAGGCGGGCGCCTGATTGCTAAAATTTGAAATAAATGCCTTTGTTCTCCAAGCGGGCTCCTGATTACTCAAACATGAAATAAATGCCTCTGTTCTCCAAGCGGGCTCCTGATTGCGAAAATTTGAAATAAGTACCTATGTTCACCAAGCAGGCTCCTGATTGCTAAAACTTGAAATAAATACCTCTATTCTCCAGACGGGGTCCTGACTGCTAAAACTTGAAATAAATGCCTCTATTCTCCAAGCGGGTTCCTTAGTGCTAAAACTTGAAATAAATGCCTCTGTTCTCCAGGCGGGCTCCAGATTGATAAAATATGAAATAAATGCCTCAGTTCTCTAGGCGGGCTACTTATTGCCTAAACTTAAAACAAATGCCTATGTTTTCCTGACGGGCTCCTAATTGCCGAAACTTAAAATAATTGCCTCTGTTCTACAGGCGGGCACCTGATTGCTAAAACTTGGAATAAATGCCTTTGTTCTCCAAGCGGGCTCCTGATTGCTGAAACTTGAAATAAATGCCTCTGTTCTCCAGACGGGCTCCTGATTGATGAAACTTGAAATAAATGCCTCTCTTCTCCAGGCGGGTTCCTGATTGTTGAAACGTGAAATATATGCCTCTGTTCTCCAAGCGGACTCCTGGCTGCTAAAACTTGAAATAAATGCCTATTCTCTCCAAGCGGCCTCCTATGTGCTAAAACTTAATATAAATGCCAATGTTCTCCAGGTGGGCTCCTGATTGCTAAAACTTGAAATAAATGCCTCTGTTCTCCAAACGGGTTCCTGATTGCTGAAATGTGAAATATATGCCTCTGTTCTCCAAGCGGGCTCCTGACTGCAAAAACTTGAAATAAATGCCTATGTTCTTCAGGCGAGCTCCTGATTGCTAAAACTTGAAATAAGTGCCTCTGCTTTCCAGGCGGGCTCCTGATTGCTACAACTTGAAATAAATACCTTTGTTCTCTAAGAGGGCTCCTGATTGCTAAAACTTGAAATAAATACCTCTGTTCTCCAGGCGAGCTCCTTATTGGTAAAACTTGAAATAAATGCCTTTGTTATCCAGGCGGGCTCCTGATTGCTAAAACATGAAATAATTTCCTCTGTTCTCTAGGCGGGCTCTTGATTGTTAAAACTATTCTCCAGACATGCTCCTGATTGAAAAAACTTGAAATAAATGCCTATGTTCTCCAGACGGGCTCCTGACTGCTAAAACTTGAAATATATGCCTCTGTTCTCCAGGCGGGCTCCAAACCGCTAAAACTTGAAATAAATGCCTCTACTCTCCAGGCGGGCTCCTGATTGTTAAAACTTGAAATAAATGCATCTATTCTCCAGGGGGGCTCCTGATTGCTGAAACATGAAATATATGCCTCTGTTCTCCAGGGGGCTCCTGACTGCTAAATCTTGAAATAAATGCCTCTGTTCTCCAGGTGGGCTCCTGAGTTCTAAATCTTGAAATAAATGCCAATGTTCTCCAGGCGGGTTCCTGATTGCTAAAACTTGAAATAAATGCCTCTGTTCTCCAAGCGGGCTCCTGATTGCTAAAACTTGAAATAAATACCTATGTTCTCCAGGCGGGCTCCTGACTGCTAAAACTTGAAATAAATACCTCTGTTCTCTAGGCGGGCTCCTGATTGCTAAAACTTGAAATAAATACCTCTGTTCTACAAGCAGGCTCCTGATTGCAAAAACTTGAAATAAATACCTCTCTTCTCCAGGCGGGCTCCTGATTGCTAAAACTTGAAATAAATGCCTCTATTCTCCAAACGGGCTCCTGATTGCTAAAACTTGAAATAAATGCCTTTGTTCTCCAAGCGGGCTCTTGATTGCTAAAACTTGAAATAAATGCCTCTGTTCTCCAAGCGGGCTCCTGATTGCTGAAACATGAAATATATGCCTCTGTTCTCTAGACGGGCTCCTGACTACTAAAACTTGAAATAAATGCCTCTGTTCTCCCGGCGGGTTCCTGAGTGCTAAAACTTGAAATAAATGCCTATGTTCTCCAGGCGGGCTCCTGATTGATAAAACATGAAATAAATGCCTATGTTCTCCAAGCGGGCTCCTTATTGCCTAAACTTGAAATAAATGCCTATGTTTTCCTGACGGGCTCCTAATTGCCGAAATTTGAAATAAATGCCTTTGATCTACAGGCGGGCGCCTGATTGCTAAAACTTGCAATAAATGCCTTTGTTCTCCAAGTGGGCTCCTGATTACAGAAACTTGAAATAAATACCTATGTTCTCCAGGCGGGCTCCTGACTGCTTAAACTTGAAATAAATGCCTCTGTTCTCCAGGCGGGCTCTTGATTGCTAAAACTCGAAATAAATACCTATGTTCTCCAGGCGGGCTCCTGACTGCTTAAACTTGAAATAAATGCCTTTGTTCTCCAGGCGGGCTCCTGAGTGCTAAATCTTGAAATAAAAGCCACTGTTCTCCAGGCGGGCTCCTGATTGCGAAAATTTGAAATAAATACCTATGTTCTCCAAGCGGGCTCCTGATTGCTAAAACTTGAAATAAATGCCTCTGTTCTCCAAGCGGGCTCCTGATTGCTAAAACTTGAAATAAATGCCTCTGTTCTCCAAGCGGGCTCCTGATTGCTAAAACTTGAAATAAATGCCTCTGTTCTCCAGGCGGGCTGCTGATTGTTAAAACTTTTCTCCAGGCAGGCTCCTAATTAATAAAACTTGAAATAAATGCCTATGTTATCCAGGCGGACTCCTGACTACTATAACTTGAAAGAAATGGCTCTGTTCTCCAGGCGGGCCCTTGATTGCTGAAACGTGAAATAAATGCCTATGTTCTCCAGGCGGGTTCCTGAGTGCTAAAACTTGAAATAAATGCCTCTGTTCTCCAGGCGAGCTTCTGATTTATAAAACATAAAATAAATGCCTTTGTTCTCCAGGCGGGCTCCTGATTGCCTAAAGTTGAAATAAATGCCTTTGTTCTCCAAGAGGGTTCCTTATTGCTGAAACTTGAAATAAAGGCCTCTGTTCTCCAGGCGGGCTTCTGATTGCTTAAACTTGAAATAAATGCCTCTATACTCCAAACGGGCTCCTGATTGCAGAAACTTGAAATAAATGCCTCTGTTCTCCAGGCGGGCTCCTGATTACAGAAACTTGAAATAAATGTCTCTCTTCTCCAGGCGGGCTCCTGATTGCTGAAACTTGAAATAAATGCCTCTGTTCTCCAAGCGGGCTCCTGATTGCTAAAACTTGAAATAAATGCCTCTATTCTCCAGGCGGGCTGTTAATTGCTGAAACATGAAATATATGCTTCTGTTCACAAGACGGGCTCCTGACTGCTAAAACTAGAAATAAATGCCTCTGTTCTCCAGGCGGGTTCCTGAGTGCTAAAACTTTAAATAAATGTCTCTGTTCTCCTGGCGGGCTCCTGATTGTTAAAACAAGAAATAAATGCCTTTGTTGTCCAGGCGGGCTCCTGATTGCCTAAAATTGAAATAAATGCCTTTGCTCTCCAAGCGGGCTCCTGATTGCTGAAACTTGAAATAAATGCCTATTCTCCATGCGGGCTCCTGATTGCTGAAACTTGAAATAAATGCCTCTATTCTCCAGGCGGGCGCCTGATTGCTAAAACTTGAAATAAATGCCTTTGTTCTCCAAGCGGGCTCCTGATTGCTGAAACTTGAAATAAATGCCTCTGTTCTCCAAGCGGGCTCCTGATTGCTAAAACTTGAAATAAATGCCTTTGTTCTTCAAGCAGGCTCTTGATTGCTAAAACTTGAAATAAATGCCTCTGTTCTCCAGGCGGGCTCCTGATTGCTGAAACATAAAATATATGCCTCTGTTCACAAGACGGGCTCCTGACTGCTAAAACTTGAAATAAATGCATTTGTTCTCCAAGCAGGCTCTTGATTGCTAAAACTTGAAATAAATGCCTCTGATCTCCAGGCGGGCCCCTGATTGCTGAAACATGAAATATATGCCTCTGTTCACAAGACGGGCTCCTGACTGCTAAAACTTTAAATAAATGCCTCTGTTCTCCAGGCGGGTTCCTGAGTGTTAAAACTTGAAATAAATGCCTCTGTTCTCCAGGCGGGCTCCTGATTGATAAAACATGAAATAAAAGCCTTTGTTGTCCAAGCGGGCTCCTGATTGCCTAAAATTGAAATAAATGCCTTTGTTCTCCAAGCGGGCTCCTGATTGCTGAAACTTGAAATAAATGCCTCTATTCTCCATGCGGGCTCCAGATTGCTAAAACTTGAAATAAATGCTTCTCTTCTCCAAACGGGCTCCTAATTGCTGAAACGTGAAATAAATGCCTCTGTTCTTCAGGCGGGCTCCTGATTGCTAAAACTTGAAATAAATGCCTTTGTTCTCTAGGAGGGCTCCTGATTGCTAAAACTTGAAACAAATGCCTTTGTTCTCCAAGCGGGCTTTTGATTGCTGAAACATGAAACAAATGGCTTTGTTCTCCAAGCGGGCTCCTGATTGCTGAAACATGAAATATATGCCTATGTTCTCTAGACGGCTCCTGAGTGCTATAACTTGAAATAAATGCCTCTGTTTTCCAGGCGGGCTCCTAATTGATAAAACATGAAATAAATACCTTTGTTCTCCAGGTGGGCTCCTTATTGCCTAAACATGAAATAAATGCCTATGTTTTCCTAATGGGCTCCTTATTGCCGAAACTTGAAATAAATGTCTTTGTTCTACAGGCGGGCGCCTGATTGCTAAAACTTGAAATAAATGCCTTTGTTCTCCAAGCGGGCTCCTGATTACTGAAACCTGAAATAAATGCCTCTGTTCTCCATGCGGGCTCCTGATTGCTAAAACTTAAAATAAATGCCTCTGTTCTCCAGGCTGGCTCCTAATTACAGAAACTTGAAATAAATGTCTATCTTCTCCAGGCGGGCTCCTGATTACTGAAACCTAAAATAAATGTCTCTGTTCGGGCTCCTGATTGCTAAAACTTGAAATAAATGCCTCTGTTCTCCAAACGGGCTCCTGATTGCAGAAACTTGAAATAAATGCCTCTGTAATCCATGCGGGCTCCTGATTAGAGAAACTTGAAATAAATGTCTCTCTTCTCCAGGCGGGCTCCTGATTGCTGAAACTTGAAATAAATGCCTTTGTTCTCCAGGCGGGCTCCTGATTGCTAAAACTTGAAATAAATGCCTTTGTTCTCCAGGCGGGCTCATAATTGATAAAACAAGAAATAAATGCCTTTGTTGTCCAGGCGGGCTCCTGATTGCCTAAAATTGAAATAAATGCCTTTGTTCTCCAAGCGGGCTCCTGATTGCTGAAACTTGAAATAAATGCCTCTATTCTCCATGCGGGCTCCAGATTGCTAAAACTCGAAATAAATGCTTCTCTTCTCCAAATGGGCTCCTGATTGCTGAAACTTGAAATAAATGCCTCTGTTCTCTAGGCGGGTGCCTGATTGCTAAAACTTGAAATAAATGCCTTTGTTCTCCAATCGGGCTCCTGATTGCTAAAACTTGAAATAAATGCCTCTGTTCTCTAGGCGGGCTCCTGAGTGCTAAATCTTGGAATAAATGTCACTGTTCTCAAGGCGGGCTCCAGATTGCTAAAACTTGAAATAAATGCTTCTCTTCTCCAAACGGGCTCCTGATTGCTGAAACTTGAAATAAATGCCTCTATTCTCCAAGCGGGGCGCCTGATTGCTAAAACATGAAATAAATGCCTTTGTTCTCCAAGCGGGCTCCTGATTGCTAAAACTTAAAATAAATGCCTCTGTTCTCTAGGCGGGCTCCTGAGTGCTAAATCTTGAAATAAATGTCACTGTTCTCCAGGCTGGCTCCTGATTGCTAAAACTTGAAATAAATGCCTCTATTCTCTACGCGGGCTCCAGATTGCTAAAACTTGAAATAAATGCTTCTCTTCTCCAAATGGGCTCATGATTGCCGAAACTTGAAATAAATGCCTCTGTTCTCCAGGCGGGCTCCTCATTGCTGAAACATGAAATATATGCCTCTGTTCTCACGGCGGGCTCCTGACTTCTAAATCTTGAAATAAATGCCTCTGTTCTCTAGGCGGGCTGCTGAGTGCTAAATCTTGAAATAAATGTCACTGTTCTCCAGGCCGGCTCCAGATTTCTAAAACTCGAAATAAATGCTTCTGTTCTCCAGGCGGGCTCCTGATTGCTAAAACTCGAAATAAATACATATGTTCTCCAGGCGGACTCCTGACTGCTAAAACTTGAAATAAATACCTCTGTTCTCCAGGCGGGCTCCTGACTGCTAAAACTTGAAATAAATAACTCTGTTCTCCAGGCGGGCTCCTGATTACTAAAAATTGAAATAAATACTTTTGTTCTATGGTGGTCTCCTGATTGATAAAACTTGAAACAAATGCCTCTGTTCTCCAAGCGGGCTCCTGATTGCTAAAACTTGAAATAAATGCCTCTCTTCTCCTGGCGGGCTCCTGATTGCTGATACTTGAAATAAATGCCTCTGTTCTCCAGGCGGGCTCCTGATTACTAAAACTTGAAATAAATGCCTTTGTTTTCTAGGCGGGCTCCTGATTGCTAAAACTTGAAATAAATGCCTTTGTTCTCCAAGCGGGCTCCTGATTGCTGAAACATGAAATAAATGGCTCTGTTCTCCAAGCGGGCTCCTGATTGCTGAAACATGAAATAAATGCCTTTGTTCTCCAGGCGGGCTACTTATTGCCTAAACTTTAAATAAATGCCTATGTTTTCCTAACGGGCTCCTTGTTGCCAAAACTTGAAATAAATGCCTTTGTTCTACAGGCGGGCGCCTGATTGATAAAACTTGAAATAAATGCCTTTGTTCTCCAAGCGGGCTCCTGATTACTGAAACCTGAAATAAATGCCTCTGTTCTCCATGCAGGCTCCTGATTGCTAAAACATGAAATAAATGTCTCTGTTCTCCAAGCGGGCACCTGATTGCTGAAACGTGAAATATATGGCTCTGTTCTCCAGGCGGGCTCCTGACTGCTAAAACTTGAAATAAATGCCTCTGTTCTCCAGGCGATCTCCTGAGTGCTAAAACTTGAAATAATTTACCACTGTTCTCCATGCGGGCTATGGATTGCTAAAACTTGAAATATATGCCTCTGTTCTCCAGGCGGGCTCCTGATTGCTAAAACTCGAAATAAATACCTATGTTCTCTAGGCGGGCTACTAACTGCTAAAACTTGAAGTAAATACCTCTATTCTCCAAGTAGGCTCCTGATTGCGAAAATTTTAAATAAATACCTCTGTTCTTCAGGCGAGCTCCTGATTGCTAAACCTTGAAATAAATGCCTCTGTTATCCAGGCGGGCTCCTAATTGCTAAAACATGAAATAAATGCCTTTATTCTCTAGGCGGGCTCTTGATTGCTAAAACTTGAAAGAAATGCCTCTGTTCTCCAGGCGGGCTCCTGATTGTTAAAACTGTTATTGAGGAAGGCTCCTGATTGCTAAAACTTGTAATAAATGCCTATGTTCTCCAGGCGGGCTCCTAACTGCTAAAACATGAAATAAATGCCTCTATTTTCCAGGCGGGCTCCTGATTACTAAAACTTGAAATCAACGCCTCTGTTCTCCAGTCGGGCTCTTGATTGATAAAACCTGAAATAAACGCCTCTCTTCTCAAGGCGGACTCCTGATTGCTAAAACTTGAAATAAATGCCTATATTCTCCAGGCGGGCTCGTGACTTTTAAAACTTGAAATTAATGCCTCTGTTCTCCAGGCGGGCTCCTAATTGTTGCAATGTGAAATAAATGCCTCTGTTCTCCAGGCGGTCTCCTGATTACTAAAACTTGAAATATATGCCTATGTTCTCTAGACGGGCTCCTGAGTGCTAAAACTTGAAATAAATTCCTCTGTTTTCCAAGCGGGCTCCTGATTGATAAAACATGAAATAAATGCCTTTGTTCTCCAGGCGGGCTCCTTATTGCCTAAACTTGAAATAAATACCTATGTTTTCCTAACGGGCTCCTTGTTGCCGAAACTTGAAACGAATGCCTTTGTTCTAGAGGCGGGCGCCTGATTGCTAAAACTTGAAATAAATGCCTTTGTTCTCCAAGCGGGCTCCTGATTACTGAAACCTGAAATAAATGCCTCTGTTCTCCAGGTGGGCTCGTGATTGCTAAAACTTGAAATAAATGCCTTTGTTCTCCAAGCGGGCTCCTGATTACTGAAACCTGAAATAAATGCCTCTGTTCTCCAGGTGGGCTCGTGATTGCTAAAACTTGAAATAAATGCCTTTGTTCTCCAAGCGGGCTCCTGATTACTGAAACCTGAAATAAATGCCTCTGTTCTCCAGGTGGGCTCGTGATTGCTAAAACTTGAAATAAATGCCTTTGTTCTCCAAGCGGGCTCCTGATTACTGAAACCTGAAATAAATGCCTCTGTTCTCCAGGTGGGCTCGTGATTGCTAAAACTTGAAATAAATGCCTTTGTTCTCCAAGCGGGCTCCTGATTACTGAAACCTGAAATAAATGCCTCTGTTCTCCAGGTGGGCTCGTGATTGCTAAAACTTGAAATAAATGCCTTTGTTCTCCAAGCGGGCTCCTGATTACTGAAACCTGAAATAAATGCCTCTGTTCTCCAGGTGGGCTCGTGATTGCTAAAACTTGAAATAAATGCCTTTGTTCTCCAAGCGGGCTCCTGATTACTGAAACCTGAAATAAATGCCTCTGTTCTCCAGGTGGGCTCGTGATTGCTAAAACTTGAAATAAATGCCTTTGTTCTCCAAGCGGGCTCCTGATTACTGAAACCTGAAATAAATGCCTCTGTTCTCCAGGTGGGCTCGTGATTGCTAAAACTTGAAATAAATGCCTTTGTTCTCCAAGCGGGCTCCTGATTACTGAAACCTGAAATAAATGCCTCTGTTCTCCAGGTGGGCTCGTGATTGCTAAAACTTGAAATAAATGCCTTTGTTCTCCAAGCGGGCTCCTGATTACTGAAACCTGAAATAAATGCCTCTGTTCTCCAGGTGGGCTCGTGATTGCTAAAACTTGAAATAAATGCCTCTGTTCTCCATGCGGGCTCCTGATTGCTAAAATTTGAAATAAATGCCTCTGTTCTCCAAGCGGGCTCCTGATTACTGAAACCTGAAATAAATGCCTCTGTTCTCCAAGCGGGCTCCTGATTACTGAAACCTGAAATAAATGCCTCTGTTCTCCAAGCGGGCTCCTGATTACTGAAACCTGAAATAAATGCCTCTGTTCTCCAAGCGGGCTCCTGATTACTGAAACCTGAAATAAATGCCTCTGTTCTCCAAGCGGGCTCCTGATTACTGAAACCTGAAATAAATGCCTCTGTTCTCCAAGCGGGCTCCTGATTACTGAAACCTGAAATAAATGCCTCTGTTCTCCAAGCGGGCTCCTGATTACTGAAACCTGAAATAAATGCCTCTGTTCTCCAAGCGGGCTCCTGATTACTGAAACCTGAAATAAATGCCTCTGTTCTCCAAGCGGGCTCCTGATTACTGAAACCTGAAATAAATGCCTCTGTTCTCCAAGCGGGCTCCTGATTACTGAAACCTGAAATAAATGCCTCTGTTCTCCAAGCGGGCTCCTGATTACTGAAACCTGAAATAAATGCCTCTGTTCTCCAAGCGGGCTCCTGATTACTGAAACCTGAAATAAATGCCTCTGTTCTCCAAGCGGGCTCCTGATTACTGAAACCTGAAATAAATGCCTCTGTTCTCCAAGCGGGCTCCTGATTACTGAAACCTGAAATAAATGCCTCTGTTCTCCAAGCGGGCTCCTGATTACTGAAACCTGAAATAAATGCCTCTGTTCTCCAAGCGGGCTCCTGATTACTGAAACCTGAAATAAATGCCTCTGTTCTCCAAGCGGGCTCCTGATTACTGAAACCTGAAATAAATGCCTCTGTTCTCCAAGCGGGCTCCTGATTACTGAAACCTGAAATAAATGCCTCTGTTCTCCAAGCGGGCTCCTGATTACTGAAACCTGAAATAAATGCCTCTGTTCTCCAAGCGGGCTCCTGATTACTGAAACCTGAAATAAATGCCTCTGTTCTCCAAGCGGGCTCCTGATTACTGAAACCTGAAATAAATGCCTCTGTTCTCCAAGCGGGCTCCTGATTACTGAAACCTGAAATAAATGCCTCTGTTCTCCAAGCGGGCTCCTGATTACTGAAACCTGAAATAAATGCCTCTGTTCTCCAGAGGGGCTCCTGATTGCTGAAACTTGAAATAAATGCCTCTCTTCTCCAGGCAGGCTCCTGATTGCTGAAACTTGAAATAAATGCCTCAATTCTCCATGCGGGCTCCGGATTGATAAAACTTGAAATAAAGGACTTTGTTCTCCAGACGGGCTCCTAATTGCTGAAACTTGAAAAAAATGACTTTCTTCTCCAGGCGGGCTCCTGATTGCTGATACTTGAAATAAATGCCTCTGTTCTCCAGGCGGGCTCCTGATTGCTAAAACTTGAAATAAATGCCTCTACTCACCAGGCGGGCTCCTTATTGCTAAACCTTGAAATAAATGCATCTGTTCTCCAAGCGGGCTCCTGATTGCTGAAACATGAAATATATGCCTATGTTCTCTAGACGGGCTCCTGAGTGCTAAAACTTGAAATAAATGCCTCTGTTTTCCAAGCGGGCTCCTGATTGATAAAACATGAAATAAATGCCTTTGTTCTCCAGACGGGCTCCTTATTGCAAATAAATGCCTATGTTTTCCTAACGGGCTCCTTGTTGCCGAAACCTGAAACAAATGCCTTTGTTCTACAGGCGGGCGCCTGATTGCTAAAACTTGAAATAAATGCCTTTGTTCTCCAAGCGGGCTCCTGATTACTGAAACCTAAAATAAATGCCTCTGTTCTCCAAGTGGGCTCGTGATTGCTAAAACTTGAAATAAATGCCTCTGTTCTCCATGCGGGCTCCTGATTGCTAAAATTTGAAATAAAAGCCTCTGTTCTCCAGGCGGGCACCTGATTGCTGAAATGTGAAATATATGCCTCTGTTCTCCAGGCGGGCTCCTGACTGCTAAAACGTGAAATAAATGCCTCTGTTCTCCAGGCCGTCTCCTGAGTGCTAAAACTTGAAATAGTTGCCACTGTTCTCCATGCGGGCTCTGGATTGCTAAAACTTGAAATATATTCCTTTGTTCTCCAGTCGGGCTCCTGATTGCTAAAACTCCAAATAAATACCTATGTTCTCCAGGCGGGTTGCTAACTGCTAAAACATGAAATAAATGCCTCTGTTCTCCAGGCGAGCTCCTGACTGCTAAAACTTGAAGTAAATGCCTCTGTTCTCCAGGCGAGCTCCTGACTGCTAAAACTTGAAGTAAATGCCTCTGTTCTTCAAGCGAGTTCCTGATTGCTAAACCTTGAAATAAATGCCTCTCTTCTCCAGTCGGGCTCCTGAGTGCTAAAACTTGAAATATATGCCTCTGTTCTCCAGGCGAGCTCCTGACTGCTAAAACTTGAAGTAAATGCCTCTGTTCTTCAAGCGAGTTCCTGATTGCTAAACCTTGAAATAAATGCCTCTCTTCTCCAGTCGGGCTCCTGAGTGCTAAAACTTGAAATATATGCCTCTGTTCTCCAGGCGAGCTCCTGACTGCTAAAACTTGAAGTAAATGCCTCTGTTCTTCAAGCGAGTTCCTGATTGCTAAACCTTGAAATAAATGCCTCTCTTCTCCAGTCGGGCTCCTGAGTGCTAAAACTTGAAATATATGCCTCTGTTCTCCAGGCGAGCTCCTGACTGCTAAAACTTGAAGTAAATGCCTCTGTTCTTCAAGCGAGTTCCTGATTGCTAAACCTTGAAATAAATGCCTCTCTTCTCCAGTCGGGCTCCTGAGTGCTAAAACTTGAAATATATGCCTCTGTTCTCCAGGCGAGCTCCTGACTGCTAAAACTTGAAGTAAATGCCTCTGTTCTTCAAGCGAGTTCCTGATTGCTAAACCTTGAAATAAATGCCTCTCTTCTCCAGTCGGGCTCCTGAGTGCTAAAACTTGAAATATATGCCTCTGTTCTCCAGGCGAGCTCCTGACTGCTAAAACTTGAAGTAAATGCCTCTGTTCTTCAAGCGAGTTCCTGATTGCTAAACCTTGAAATAAATGCCTCTCTTCTCCAGTCGGGCTCCTGAGTGCTAAAACTTGAAATATATGCCTCTGTTCTCCAGGCGAGCTCCTGACTGCTAAAACTTGAAGTAAATGCCTCTGTTCTTCAAGCGAGTTCCTGATTGCTAAACCTTGAAATAAATGCCTCTCTTCTCCAGTCGGGCTCCTGAGTGCTAAAACTTGAAATATATGCCTCTGTTCTCCAGGCGAGCTCCTGACTGCTAAAACTTGAAGTAAATGCCTCTGTTCTTCAAGCGAGTTCCTGATTGCTAAACCTTGAAATAAATGCCTCTCTTCTCCAGTCGGGCTCCTGAGTGCTAAAACTTGAAATATATGCCTCTGTTCTCCAGGCGAGCTCCTGACTGCTAAAACTTGAAGTAAATGCCTCTGTTCTTCAAGCGAGTTCCTGATTGCTAAACCTTGAAATAAATGCCTCTCTTCTCCAGTCGGGCTCCTGAGTGCTAAAACTTGAAATATATGCCTCTGTTCTCCAGGCGAGCTCCTGACTGCTAAAACTTGAAGTAAATGCCTCTGTTCTTCAAGCGAGTTCCTGATTGCTAAACCTTGAAATAAATGCCTCTCTTCTCCAGTCGGGCTCCTGAGTGCTAAAACTTGAAATATATGCCTCTGTTCTCCAGGCGAGCTCCTGACTGCTAAAACTTGAAGTAAATGCCTCTGTTCTTCAAGCGAGTTCCTGATTGCTAAACCTTGAAATAAATGCCTCTCTTCTCCAGTCGGGCTCCTGAGTGCTAAAACTTGAAATATATGCCTCTGTTCTCCAGGCGAGCTCCTGACTGCTAAAACTTGAAGTAAATGCCTCTGTTCTTCAAGCGAGTTCCTGATTGCTAAACCTTGAAATAAATGCCTCTCTTCTCCAGTCGGGCTCCTGAGTGCTAAAACTTGAAATATATGCCTCTGTTCTCCAGGCGAGCTCCTGACTGCTAAAACTTGAAGTAAATGCCTCTGTTCTTCAAGCGAGTTCCTGATTGCTAAACCTTGAAATAAATGCCTCTCTTCTCCAGTCGGGCTCCTGAGTGCTAAAACTTGAAATATATGCCTCTGTTCTCCAGGCGAGCTCCTGACTGCTAAAACTTGAAGTAAATGCCTCTGTTCTTCAAGCGAGTTCCTGATTGCTAAACCTTGAAATAAATGCCTCTCTTCTCCAGTCGGGCTCCTGAGTGCTAAAACTTGAAATATATGCCTCTGTTCTCCAGGCGAGCTCCTGACTGCTAAAACTTGAAGTAAATGCCTCTGTTCTTCAAGCGAGTTCCTGATTGCTAAACCTTGAAATAAATGCCTCTCTTCTCCAGTCGGGCTCCTGAGTGCTAAAACTTGAAATATATGCCTCTGTTCTCCAGGCGAGCTCCTGACTGCTAAAACTTGAAGTAAATGCCTCTGTTCTTCAAGCGAGTTCCTGATTGCTAAACCTTGAAATAAATGCCTCTCTTCTCCAGTCGGGCTCCTGAGTGCTAAAACTTGAAATAAATTCCTCTGTTCTCCAGACGGGCTCCTAATTGCTGAAACTTGAAAAAAATGACTCTCTTCTCCAGGCGGGCTCCTGATTGCTGATACTTGAAATAAATGCCTCTGTTCTCCAGGCGGGCTCCTGATTGCTAAAACTTTAAATAAATGCCTCTACTCACCAGGCGGGCTCCTGATTGCTAAACCTTGAAATAAATGAATCTGTTCTCCAGGCGGGCTCCTGATTGCTGAAACATGAAATATATGCCTCTGTTCTCCAGGCGGGCTCCTGATTGCTAACACTTGAAATAAATACCTCTGTTCTCTAGGTGGTCTCCTATTGATAAAACTTGAAATAAATGCCTTTGTTCTCCAAGCGGGCTCCTGATTGCTGAAACATGAAATAAAAGGCTCTGTTCTCCAAGCGGGCTCCTGATTGCTGAAACATGAAATATATGCCTATGTTCTCTAGACGGGCTCCTGAGTGCTAAAACTTGAAATAAATGCCTCTGTTTTCCAGGCGGGCTCCTGATTGATAAAACATGAAATAAATGCCTTTGTTCTCCAGGCGGGCTACTTATTGCCTAAACTTGAAATAAATGCCTATGTTTTCCTAACGGCGGGCGCCTGATTGCTAAAACTTGAAATAAATGCCTTTGTTCTCCAAGTGGGCTCCTGATTACTGAAACCTGAAATAAATGCCTCTGTTCTCCAGGCGGGCTCCTGATTGCTAAAACTTGAAATAAATGCCTCCGTTCTCCATGCGGGCTCCTGATTGCTAAAACTTGAAATAAATGCCTCTATTCTCCAAGCGGGCACCTGATTGCTGAAACGTGAAATATATGACTCTGTTCTCCAGGCGGGCTCCTGACTGCTAAAACTTGAAATAAATGCCTCTGTTCTCCAGGCGGTCTCCTGAGTGCTAAAACTTGAAATAATTGCCACTGTTCTCCATCCGGGCTATGGATTGCTAAAACTTGAAATATATGCCTCTGTTTTCCAGGCGGGCTCCTGATTGCTAAAACTCGAAATAAATACCTATGTTCTCCAGGCGGGCTGGTAACTGCTAAAACTTGAAATATATGCCTCTGTTCTCCAGGCGAGCTCCTAACTGCTAAAACTTGAAGTAAATGCCTCTGTTCTCCAAGTAGGCTCCTGATTGCGAAAATTTTAAATAAATACCTCTGTTCTTCAGGCGAGCTCCTAATTGCTAAACCTTGAAATAAATGCCTCTGTTATCCAGGCGGGCTCCTAATTGCTAAAACATGAAATAAATGCCTC
>MU734833.1:13393-41335 GCA_026770625.1 Nicotiana glauca
GGGGATTATTACACAACCTAAGAAAGTAAACTAAAATAAATAAAAGACATATCTGGATTTTCAATTTTTATTTTTATTTTTTTTTTGTGTTTTTCTCGTTCGACTTCATATCCCTCAAGAAGCCAGTCGACGAAATCCATTCACGGGAAGAATCAAAACTAAAAAATTATGACCAACTATTATAGGCCGATAGAATTTAGAGTTATAACTACAGACCATATTGTCTAAAAAAATCACAAAACAAAATAAAAAAAAACCAACTGGCAAATAGAAAACAAATATAAATAGGAGCATCCCACCCTAAACTTAAGAAATTGCATTGTCCCCCATGCAAAACAATAAAAACAAGAATGAAAAGGTAACTCCTTGAGGCCCTTGGCCTACTCCTCATCAACACCCTCAAAGGTGCGTAGGTACTCCTCGTCATCGCAGGGAACATAGTTTACGTCCTCATCCGGTGGAATCTGTGCTCCATCTGCCAAAGCCAACAATTGTTGAGTGACCGTGGAGAGGGGTTGGTCCTCCTGCATCTCTACCTAGTCAGTCTCCCCCAAGCAGCGCAGAGGCGCATATAAGCAAATAGCAGTTGTAGTGTCTCCTCGACACATAGTAATCTCTGATCCACATGAGTATCAGTAGAAGGGGGTCTGTCATAATTGTGACATCAAAGGCCTATGGAGGCTGCAACATCGGAATCGTTCGATCATAATGGAACTCATCTTTCACATGGTGCATCCGCAGAAGCCGAGTGATCATGCCCCAGAAACTAGGATTGTGCATATATCGGGTAAAACCGATAGCCCGAACCGAATTGGGTTATCAGTATCAGATTATTGGGTTAACAGTTCAGTAACATTTTAGAATTGTTTCACTATTGGGTTATCGGTTCGGGCCTCGGTTTGCCAATTCTGCTAATGATTTAACCAATAACCCAATAAGAATTAATAAAATTACACTTTATCCTTAAGTATATACATACATCTAGGGCTTCATTCTCTCATATTCCCTCTTAGCTGCACCCTTCAGTTCATTGGCTTAAAGTCTTCATCTTCATAGACCTTACTTCTAGCATAAGTCTTATACAATAGGTTTTTATAACAAAATTCATCTTCATATAGGGATTTTTTTATTGTTAAAGATTCTTTATTTTGTGCTCATGTTTTATGATTTTTATTTTCGTTTCTTAATATTGGATAACTGTTATTGAAGTATTAGACTAGTAGTACTATTTTCTACAGTGTTTGGAGTTTGAAACACTGTTGAATACTCTTGTTCTTCTTGCTAGTTCTCATTATTGGATATTTCCAGTATATAATTTTTTATTAAGAAGGTACTGAACATGAGCAAGATAGGAGGAGTCAGTGCAATGGCACAACTTGTTGCTGACATCCTATTGCAATATGTGGAGGTAATGAATGGAATTCAATTGCTACTAATTGTTATCAGTATATCATTATTATATGTTTTTGGCTAATTCAAATTAGTGTCGCTGAGCTTATCCTATGGTTGTGGTTGTTTGTTGTTCCACTCCTAATTAGCTACATTTTTACATCTTATGTCTAAAGGACTAAAACAGTAAGAAAATCTTCAGCTGCGAGCTTCTGAAGAAGTTTTGATCTAAATTGAGTTATTTATCGGGAAAACCAATAACCTAATCGATAATAGTTGATAACTGATTAACCGACAACCGATAATAGTTGGGCCCCTAGTGGTCGTACTCGAGCCATGTGCTCAAGCATAATCTTGCCCATATCAAACTTCATCCGAGTCAAGATGGCATAAGTGAGACACACCTTCAACCTCGAGACATCAGTATTGTTCTGGGCAGGCATGATCTTTGCATTAATCAATTGGAGAATGACCCTAGCGGGACGTTAAAAATTGATCTTTTTCATGTCTTTGTAGAACTCATTAGCATCCCGCATCCACATGGCATAAGAATCAACACCACATAGCTGGCGCCTAATATCAGGATAGGGGGACCGATGCAGAAACATCTGGAACAACTTATGAGAGTGCTTTGTAAATCTCACAGTATAATTTAGCACCTATGAGGAAAAGGGGACCCTCTTTCCTCTCACATGCACCTCATACACCGCATCCAAACTGGCTTTAGGCTGCTAGTTAATGTAGAACTTCTTTACCATGTTCACGTTCACAGACTCACCGGGATAGAATAAGCTTTAAAAACCCAGGTATATGATGTTGTTATATATCCCCCAGTACTTCCTGGATAGCTTGCCATCATCAATACCAGCTTCTGGGTCGGGGCTCACCGCCGGAACAAAGATTCGGTACCAATTTCTAGCATGAGCTGGCACAACCCGAATGCCATACTTGCAGCTCGGTACTACATCTGCATCTGGATTAATGCGCTCCACTTCCTCCCCCATTGGGACAAGGGGAGGTTCCCGCCTACCTCCTCTACGACTGCTAGAGACAACCTTGGAGGAACATGTGTTAGCACGTTTTCTAGCACGGCGAAACATTGTACCTGCACAAGACAAACACAATTAGCCCCAACACTTAAAACAAAAGTCAAGACCAAACAGGGTAACCACCCCACATATATATTGTTGGCATGTTCACAAGTATAGTATATATCGGGAACTCATACTACCCCATTAAAAGTACGCCACAACTAATCAATAACCCACCTAACCACCAACATAATATTATAAAAACATAACCATGGAAAACAATACAAAACTAAGAAGCTAAACTCGTAACTAAGAAAAGAAAATAAGAAGTTATATAAATTTAGCATGAATCAACACTACATAAGTACTTAGCATGAATCATACACCACAATTAGCACATAGCAACACATTAGCATGTGGTGGTCAATTGATTAGCACCAGGAGCTAACACGTTCAAGTTTCACAACATAAGAACATCTCCTCCCATCCCACACTTATCATCAAGCATCACATTATCTCATAACAAATATCCTCTAATTAAGCACAATTTCACATCCTATGTCATTGAGGCATTTTATAAAACACATTGTATTCACCAACTTCAACATATAATTTCAACTTTAATTGATCTAGGACTACTACACAACAACACCAATCAACCACCCAACAATAACCACAACACCACTACAATGTAATAATAACACAAAGTGCTCCAATTTTGCACAAAACACCCTCCAATTTTTGGCCACAGGCACCCCCACCAAGCTTCATCATAAACAATTCTAACACAATCAAGACACACCAAAAATCATCCACGGGTTTAATAACAATGAAAATCCCACAAGTTTGGGCAAAATTTTCGGCCCAAAATATGAATATTAACAAAAACAATTTGAAAAACTATCTAGGGTTAGCGATATTAACTATACTATGAAAAATTACTACTAAAAGAGAAGATATGAGAAAAGAGAACTTACCTTGATGAGTGATCGAGGCGAGAGAATTTGAGGGGAAGAAATTTGAAGAGAAGAAGAAGAATGGGGGATTTTTGTGTGAGTTAGAGAGAGTAATTGAGAAGAATGTAAAAGAATAAAGGGAAAAGAGGGGTGAGATGGGGATTACAGTACTAGATTTTTTTTTTAATTTTCCATTTTTTAAAGAAATCTGGCCAAAATAATTGCACAGTCGCGTTGCGAGCTGCGGCGCTTCACGTGGTACAACAATGGAGATCTTCTAAAAGCTACTAATATGACATACACAACCCTTTGGTCTAGCTCAGCGCCCCATGCGACGCAATAGGCCATGTTTCTCGGAGTTCCGAATTTTTTCACGTTTTAGCCTACGGGTTGAACCCCTACTCTATTATGTACTTATTTTGTGTCCAATTCATGCTCATACCTGTTCAAATAATTATCAAACTCCTTAAATCTAATAATCCTACACTACAATCATCTAAATATTCTACAAAAGTAATAAAAAGGGTTAGAAGTAGTTCTGAGTTATAGTCGTTAGGTTGACTCCGTCACTTAGGCTCATTTGATCACGATGCTTGAGGATTGCTTGTCAAATCCTCTAACAAGGTACGGTTTCAACCTGTTTCCATTCACTTTAAATCTCTCATTCCCTTTCTCATCTTGGATCTCAATGGGGCCATACGGTGAGACAAGTTTTACCGCATACAGACATGTCCATCTTGACTTGAATTTTTCGAGAAACAACTTAAGTCTACCATTGTAAAATAAGAATTTGTCCCTTCCATGAAACTCCTTTGAATTAATTAGGCGATCATGACATCTCTTTGTCTTCTCCTTAAAGATTCACGCATTTTTTATGCATGCAGTGTATATTCCTCCAATTCGTTCATCTACGCCAACCTGTGTTCACTTGCAAGACTAAGATCAAGATTAAGCATTTTAATTGCCCAATAAGCTTTATTTTCTATCTCAACAGGTAGATGACACGAATATCCATATACTAATTTGAACGGTGAAGTCCTTATGGTTATTTTGAATACAATTCTGTACGCCCATAGAACTTTATCTAACTTTATAGATAAATCCTGACGAGAAGCATTAACCTTATTTTCAAGAATTCGTTTAAGTTCATGGTTAGCCACTCAACTTGCCTACTAGTTTGGGCATGGTACGGGGTTCCTGCTTTGTGTGTGACCCCATACTTGGACAATAGTGCAACAAATTATTTGTTCACAAATTGTGACCCATAGTCACTTATAATCACTCGAGGTATCCTAAAGTGGGTAAAGATGTTCTTTAATAAGAACTCACACACCACCCGGGCATCATTGGTCCTAGTAGGGATTACTTCAGCCCATTTAGAGACATAGTCAACGGCTACTAGGATATACTCATAATAATGAGATGATGAGAACGGGCCCATGAAGTCAGTGCCCCAAACGTAAAATATTTCATATACCGGAATGGAGTTGAGAGGCATTTCATCCCTCTTTCTAATATTACCTGCCCTTTGACACTAGTCACATACAACTACATATGCTCGTGCGTCTTTGTACAAAGTAGGCCACTAGAAACCAACTTCCATGACTTTTGCTGCAGTGTGATTTTAACGATAGTGTCCTCCGACTGATCCATCATGGAAATGAGAAAGAATATTCGTCATATCTCCTTCAGTCACACATCTTGGAATCACACCGTATGCACATAGTTTAAACAAGAAAGGGTCATTCTAAAAATAACTTTTTACCTCACCTTGAAGCTTTCTTATTTGATCACGAGAGAGTCATGAGGCAACCATCCACTAGCTAAAAAGTTGGCTAAATCGACATACTAAGGCGGCCTTTCGGAGACCACAATGGAGAAAACCTGCTTATCAAGGAACTCTCCCATTATTTCAATTGTTTCAACAAGAGGTCTCTCAAGTCGAGATAAATAATCTGCGACTTGATTTTTTGTTCATTTTCTATATTTGATCTCCAAATCAAACTCTTGGAGCAACATCCCCACCGCATCAGACGTAGATTGGAATCCTTCTTACTCAATAAGTATTTCATGGCTGAGTGATCAGTGTGTACAATCACTTTACTCCCCACCAGATATGCTATGAAATTATCAAAAGCAAAGACTACATCAAATAACTCTTTCTCAGTAGTGGTATAATTATCTTTTCTTTTCCCCAGAACAGGCCCCACAACCACATCACTAACATCACATATTATTTCAAATAGCTGGCTCCAATCAGGTGTCACCATGATAGGAGAACTCATAAGCTTTTCTTTTATCAATTCGAATGCTCTTAAGCACTCCACAGTGAAAACGAACTTGACATCATTCACTAGCAATGCAATCAATGACTTGGTAATGCTGGAATATTTTTTGATGAATCTTCTGTAGAACCCAGCATGTCTCCAAAAACTCCTTATATTCTTCACAGAAGTCGGTGGAGGGAACCTAGCAATTACATCAACCCTTGATCTATCAATTTTATCATTCTGACCCAAGAACAAAAGAACAAACTCTACCACCCATGGCGTTTCTCATTAATCAACAAGATCTTTGGGAAGAAAATTCCCCACCACCTATTGAAACATAAATTATAGCACCTATGGAATTCTAGCGAATAACTAACACTGATAGATCTAAGTAGTGATTTTTTTGTGGTAAAATTCAAAAAGGAAGATGAAATGATGATTGCATCGTACCGAGGCCCATGGTTCGTAATAAGACACTTCCTATCCGTTAGAAATTGGGAATCAAACTTTGTTCCAGTGGAATAAAAAATACACACCATTGTCATATGGATCCGACTTCCCCAATTACCCACGGAGTTCTACAATAGAAAGATCCTAGAAAGGGTGGGGAAAATGGTTGGAAGGGTGTTGAGAATCGATGCATGCACCTCTGCTACATTAAGAGGCTGGTAGGGACGGAACTGCATATCTAGGTATCCAACGAGGTACCGCTACAAATGATGGTACTCATTGAGAAACATAAACAACCAATTAATTACGAACAGGGAGGGCATCATGTAGAAGGGGTATGGGCGATTGGAAAATTTACTTAAGAAATGCCCAAATCAACGATATATAGGGGCAAAGGACACAACATAAACATCATCGATCAACGAAGATGAAGATCAGAAAGTGGTGGAATTCCCACGAAAAGCAAAACAACAAGGAAGAACAGAAGTTTTCAAAACTTAGGTACGACCGGATACAACAAAGAATAAAGCAGGGAGCGAAAAGTGACCATTAGATAATGGTAAGTTCTCCATCTTTAGTAACTTATATGATTTTGAGGGCAGTAACATAAATGTGGAACATGGCGGCGCTTGGGCTGTGGGAATTTTGGGCCAAACGAAATAGGACCAAAGCAAGCCACACGGGCCTCGTATAGATAGACGACATCAAGACAGGTATCTTAGGCCACATGGGCCCACAATACAACTGTCTGAGCCTACATTGCACAACCTAAACCGATTGCACAATTCACAGCTTGTGCCGAGTATAGAGCATACACTAGCACGTGCCCCCTCACTTACACACCTAACGCATCGCACACAGCCCAAGGGAGATAACACGTACCCATTTAGGGTATGAAAAATACCCCAAATGCAATCCAAAATATGATACCCCCTGCTCTGACACAGATCAAATTCTATGGTCCACCAATGGGGCTACACCTATTTTCTCTAACAACACCACTAACACAATGCAAAGGAAGAAGGATTAAATTAATTTCTCTCCCTCTCCCTCTCACACTATAACCAAACCTTTGTCCCATCATCACTCCATCTCTACTAATTTGACTGGCGTCATTGCCTTTCAAAGATTTCTAATGATGAGAAATCTTTATGCACGAAAACCCAATAGAGAAGCCCCTTACTTAAAAGGAAATGAGGGCACAAATGAAAAGGTAAACTCCAATATCTTTCTATACACTAACAATTGAGGGGGAACAAAACAACCCAACAAACGGCAGCAACATGCAGAACCAAGGGGAGGATCCAAATTTGATAATGGTTTCATCCACCCCACTCTCTATGGATCAAATTCCAACCTCATGGTAGGATATGGCACTACATGGTATTATTTTTCTCTTGAACTTCTCGATAGGGACAGTACCCATCATAGTGGTAATTCAAAAACCCCCACTACTTGGCATAACTGGTCACAACCAACCTCAATCATGCCCTGCTGAGTTATGGGCACCACCTGTGATTGGCAACCCTCATGCAAGCTCAGTTTGCACTGAGCCAATAAATAATGACAACATATCAGTTGAGTCTTCTACTGCAAAAAATAAGCTACACCCTCCCCTTCTTCCCACTAGTCTCTACAATAGAGGGTATTCCCAGCCCACCCTTCTCCCCATGGACACTAGTGAGGACAAGGACCTCCGAAGATAGGGTCAGAAAATGTCCACGAGCACCTAGAAAGCCACTGACATAGAATTAGAGGAAATAATAACAAGGATGGTAGTGCCAACAGAGATGGTTAACAATGGAGGGGAACAAAATAATAGTTATGTTTCTACAACATGAGAAACAATAGAGTTAAAAAGGCATCGGGAGAAATGTTTATCGTACTATGCCCAAGAAGCATGGTAATATGTGGAGTAAGCCTAAGATCAGCCTTAGATCCAAACTCAGGAGATTCATCTGTGAACCTAAAACCAGTAATGGCCCAGTTAACTCCCCAAATTCATTAGGGGGTGGAGAACCCAAATAGTCTAACAGTGAAGGGAAAATCCAAATGCCTGAAAAGGAAGCCACAAACCAACCAAATGTTACTGATAAGTCTAACAGTGAAGGGAAAATCCAAATGCCTGAAAAGGAAGCCACAAGCCAACCCAATGTTACTGATAAATTTCATAATATGGAATGATAGGGGGTTAATAATGGGGAACTTAGGAGACATTATGCAGAGATGGTTAAGATGCACAAGCTTGCCATCTCATTCACGAGCTGGATTCATAGGGCAAATTTAAAACCCCATTGTAGGCTTATGATGAGGCATTGTTGTGAGCATGTGATTTTTGCCTATATGATTAGTTCCCATAAAATTCAAAATAAAACGATTTTTCTTTGTGTGCAATTTTGTGAACTTTCATGATTTTTCAGTTATGATTGTATCTGTGTGTGTTCATGTATATTTGATCAATTAATAAGAAAATACAAAAATAGGTTGCATTTGCATTTAGGATTTAATTTTATAATTTAGAGTTAAATCGGAAATTATGTATTTTACAATAAATTAGAAAATCATAAAAAATAATGCACTTTGCATTTTTAGTGTTTAAATTGTGTGATTTTGGTACTTAATCATTTGCAATAATTGTTGTATAGAGATAATTAGTATTTTTAAGTTAATTTGGTTTTATAATTTTAGATTCTTAATTTTTGAAAATAATTTAGGAAGAAAAATAAAAGAAAAAGAATTAACAAAAAAAAATAGAAGACTTGAATTTTTGGGCCAAAATAGTCACAGCCCAAACAAAACCCAAAAAACCCGTCCAAAATCCAGCCCAAAACTGTCCCAGACCCAGTCCAATGCATCCACCATCCAAACGACGTCGTTTTGGTCACACTCAATCTGGACCGTCGATCTCATTATATCGAACGGTTCAGTCCGTCTCCAGCATCGATGAAACGACGTCGTCCAAGCTTGTTGATCTGAACTGTTCATTTTATTTGATCGGACGGTCCAGTATGATCCCCCACACCCCGACTCGTTCCCATCCAAAGACCGATCCGGTCTTGATGATAACGAAATGATGTCGTTTCCATTAATGCATTGATCCAAGCCGTTGATCTCATCAGATTGAACGGCCCGGATTCAATCCCCACTCCAAGTATCTAACGGTCCAAACAAACCTAGCCCCCCTCAGAACCCCCCTCACCGTCTCTCTCATCTCTAGAAATCGTAGGTAACACCACCATCCTCCACCGTAAACCGCCGGCCGGCATCCAACCAGGCCCAAATTTACACCATGTATTCACCTTAACCTCTCCATCTCCGATCCGCCATCAGTCTTCCTCAAATCCTAGCCTAGCCTTTCGAATCTTCAAAAAACTAAGCGGTTCCTCCGCCGTGTCCGGCAGCAAGTCCCCGTTTTACCTCCACCTTAACACCAAATGCTCCCCTCGACTTCCTCTTGTCCAATCACCAACCACCTTCCCTCGAATTACCCCAGAACTTGTCGAATATCGATTTGAGAACCTGAACCCTAGCGCCGCCACAAGATTCCCCGGTGGTTGCGCCGTCTCAAACCACCACCAGACAACCATCACAGCCCCTTCTTTCCAAATCCTAGGATAGTTTCCCTCAAACACCCTTGAAACCCCTTGAATCTGGATTTAAAGATGAAGGTCAGTAGGCATTTTAGGGATTGAGGTCAAAATTGACCTTAGTTGTGTGTTCTCAGCCGAGAACACTCGACTAAGGTCCATTTTGGCCACAAATCCAAAGGTCATTGACGTTTCAAGCCGTGGCCCCCTAATTTTGGTAGGTATTCTTTGTCCTTATTTTTCTTTTTTTTTTCTTTTTTTTGTTTTGTTATTAGTTTCATCTCCTACTCCTTTCTTTTTATTTTTGTTTGAATGTTTTGTTTCTCTGATTTTTGTTGGTCTTTCGAGTTAGTTAGTTTCAATAGGTCATTTGTTTAAATCTGTGACAGTCCTTATAGTGTTTCTTGCTACTATTTGTTTAATTATGTTTATTCCGTTTCCTTTGTTTGATGGTTGATTCACTATAAAGAATTCAATGTTGAGTTTGAATAATCAAAACAGTTCAAGCTAACAGTTCATGCTTAAAATCAGTAAATAACGGTGTTTCCCCTGAATTCCAATTCGTTTGTTTCTTTGGTTCACTTCTGATTGTTTCAGACCTTAATAAATAATCATGGTCCTCTTTAACTTGGCCTAGGGAAATAATGGAGAAGTGATTAACAGGGGTTTCAGGGGTTAGTTTGGGAATTAAAACCTGAAAATTATTCAGTTTAAGTGGTATGCCATCACTGGTTGTCAGGGCACGCCTGGATTAAAATATAGGCTGCCCATACTAGTTGAATTAAAATAATGGAAAAGGGGATCAATAGTGGAACTGACACTCTGTTTTAATGTCTTTAGAAGTGGGAAAATCAGAGAGTGATGGGGGATTTATTTTCTTAATCGGTTAAGTGCTCTTAAGAGCTGGATAGGGGTTGAGTTTGGGTATAAATACAGAAGTATAGAGGGAGGTAAGGGAGGAGATCTAGCCTTACAGTGATATATACTGAAACATAGAGAGTGAGTCTAAAAAATGAAGAGAGGCTGGGAGCTAGAACATTGATATACATTCTGATATATACTTAACAAACGAGAAAGAGTCACTGGTGCCCGGAAAAATACAGTATATTATAAAATTTTACTGTTCCATTGATTCTATTTAGTCTGGTTTGGAGTTTGCAATAGAGTTACTGTTTCATTGGTCTGAGTTGGTTTCATCGGATATTTGGTTGAATCTGGATTTGTTGATCATTGTTGTTGGGTTATTGTTTGATTGAGTGTTATTTCGGATTGCCTTTTGTTCTTTTCTGTTTGAACTGGGTTGCTGATAGTGAAATGCTGCCATATTACTGCTACTGACTCCTTATTCCTTTGCTTCCTTTTGATCTCCAGGTATATTTTCTGGCCTATTTAGATTATGTGATTTGAGTGAAACATTAAAGAATACAAGCTGTCATTCGATTTAGATTTCTTTAACTTCTCTATTGTCTCAATATCATGTAGTAATGGTGTAATGATAAATGTTATCTAGGTCAATGTTTGTATATCTTAAGTCTAATTTTTCTACTTCTTAGTAATGAAAATAATATAATTAGTTTGGAGTTTTGTGTTGTCTATATAATCTAACTTGGACTTTAGTTTGTTACTTTTAACTCTAGTATGGATTGAACCTTCTTGCACTTGATATTTCTAAGGGGAATCTTGTGTTAATATTGATTAGCCGAAATGCAGCATCTAATTTATTCAATCTTGAGCATGCTTACTTGAATTATTGAAGTTACATGGGTTTGGTGATGCTAGAACAAATTATAAGTACATATTTAGTATATGCTTTCATGTTAGGGGTTGCATAACTGAACAATACCTGAATTCATGTGATTATTTAAGTCTGAAAATCATCAAGGAATAACCTATGGACAATATGTGATATTCTGAAATATGATGGTTCCATGGGAATAACTTAGGTAGGATGTACAAGGTTGAGGCTTAGGTCTCTGATGGCATGTCAATATTATTCTCGTATCCTTGTAACGTGAATCCGTAAGGCTATCAAATGGTTGTAGGAGTTTGATTTCAGAATTAGTCAATTTTCTTAGCCAGTTTCAGTTCTTGCATATCATGTTTTCTCTAGAAATGATTTGAAATCTAAATTTGTGTAAAATTGCATCAGATTTTAATACAAGTGAGGGATGTTATTTTTAGTGGTGAAATCGGTGTGAAAGAGCTGTTATCGCATATAAGGTTGTTTGAGGATTCATATGTGAAATGAAAATCTTCAAATGCAGTTGAGCTAAAATTATAGTAGTAATTATCCCATTCAAGATCTTTAATGCTACATTTTGCCCCAAGTGCCTTTGAGGGCTCATGTTTTGGGCCATCACTCTTAGCCCGATTAGCATTTAGTAAACTGCCCCTATTCTTTCTGTTTCAAATTGATCGAGTTTGGTCCCGTGAATTCAATTCAATAACCTCTTATACTATTAGTCAGTTAGTAAATTTCTTGATTAACTGAGATATGCCATCCAAAACCAATAACAATTTAAGGCCCTTATGAATTAGTTTAGGAACCCTCCAATTAGAATAATTCGAGGGGAGTCATGCCAAACAAAAATTTGCAATTGCATGACCCTCGCTTTAAATTAATCTTGCTTATTCTTAGAAATCGAGGCGTGCTGTTTAGTGAATTCTCATGGCACTCGCAAAGTTATCAATGCGTTAGTTGCTTTAGGCGCGTGCTTTAATAATCTTACATGCCTAAATTCGGGTGTGCATTTCATGTGACCCAAATCCAATTCCCAAAACGTTGAATAAAATATGTCAAGGATCCGGGTGCATTTCATGTGACGTGATCCAAAAATATATTTTAAACGACATTCAGTTTCCTTAAAATTAATTCAAAGCGGTAAACAATTTGAATTTGCACATAGGTTCAACATGTACTAAAATCAGATACTTAAGCCAAATGTAACAGTTGAGCGACCGTGCTAGAACCACGGAACCCGGGAATGCCTAACACCTTCTCCCGGGTTAACAGAATTCCTTAATCAGATTTCTGGTTCACGGACTATTAAACAGAGTCAATCTTTTCCTCAATTCGGGATTCTAAACCGGTGACTTGGGATACTATAAATCTCCCAAGTGGCGACTCTGAATCTTTTAATAAAATAAATCCCGTTTCGGTTGTCCTTTAATTGGAAAAAACTCCATTTATTATCTTCTTCCGGGGGTGTAGTGAAAAAGGAGGTGTGACAGCTCTGGTGACTCAGCTGGGGACGGTGAACCCAGAACTTTTAGTTCGGGGTTCAAGAATTCGAGCTTAAAATAATTATTGTATTTGGCTTGTTGATTATCTGATTCTTATTACATGTTTTGGATTAAATGTGCTAAATGTTGCTCTTTACCGCTTTGATAATTTTGAACTGTGTATATAAACTGTCTTCTCACGCACCCCCTCTGAGTTTTGTTGAAATCAAAATTGGGCATTTGCTTGAAATAGCCCGCTTTCTTTGAGATAGCCGAGGTGCTTGGCACTCGTCGAAGGATTTTAGTCATACATGTTTTAGGCGGGGAGCACCACCAGTTAAGCCGGAAAGCAATGCTACCGGTACACTGACCCTCCTCGGCTCGAATTGTCCGCTCGAGTAAGCCAGTCTAGATACTTTCTCCAATAGGATTTGAACCTAGATGAACAAACCTCATGCTGGATATCCCTAGTAGGTTCGCTTTATTTGCATCATGTGCATTCGACCTTGGAGACTCAACACAGTGGTTGAGTCTGTCTAGGACAGGTGTACCAAAATGAAAAAGACCATCTTGATGCATCTTACTTGCTACTTGTGCATTCATTTGCTTCAGGATTGCATGTTGACCGGTTTTTTAGTAATGAGAGGAGAATTAAAAGAAAAAATAAAAAAAAAAGAGAAAAAGAACAAAAAATGAATAATTATTCTTTTAAGGAAAAATCAGGATTTGAAAAGGGCATCAAAGCTCCGCCAAAATTTTCTGTTTTCCTTTTTGAAAATAGTTGATCTTATTTCCATCAAGTCCGGCTGAACTACGTAAGTTTGATTCTCACCGGATGTGGGATACGTAGGCAACCCATATCGGGTTCAACTATTTTGAAAATAATAAATTTAGGGGCAAACAAATGTCATTGTTTTTGTCGTGAGTAAAGGTAATGCCATTCTTGGGTAAAATAGCCAAATGCCTACAAAAGGGCGCCGGAGGGCTGTTTTGCAAGAATAACTACCTATAGTCATTTCTTAAAAAACTTTTTTTTTCCGGTTAGCAAAACACAGCCTTTAAATCTTCTTCAAGTACTGAAAGGATGTATTGACGAAACCGGATATTTTTATAAAATGACGATAAACAATGATGACTTTCTCTTTATATAAAAGAAAAAAGAAAAATGGTCATAGTATGTATATGGTTTAGGAGAGTCTTAAACTTATTTTTTTTATTTTATCTAGGATCACCATGAGTTCTCCACAAAGAAGTGGCCAGAAAAGGGCAAGGGACGAAACACCTCCTATGTTCATGATCCAAGATAAGACCCCGAGCAGTCTCTGTAATTGGTGGGCTAGTTTTGCTACCTGGGAACGAAATCAGGTATTTAAACACCTCAAGTTCCTCACAAACATCATGGGAGTTGAGCCTAATAGGGATTTGATTGAGGCTTTGGTGGGTTTTTGGGACCCAACAAACAATGTCTTCAGGTTCAAAAATTGTGAAATGACGCCCACATCGGAAGAATTATGCGGGTTCACGGGATTGGGGAGAGACCTTCATAGGAAAAAGCCTGCCGCTCCAAGGAAAGTGGGTGTGAACAACTTTTTGAAGAAATTATGCCTTCGTCGAATCCCAATGGGTTGCTTAAACGAAGGCTAGGTTTCATTATAATACCTCTATGACAGGTTTGGGGATGAGAAAGGATTTGAGAAATTCTCAGGGACACAATTCGTCAACCAGCTAAATTACGATGCTTGGAGGGAGTTGAGAATCTTTGCATTCATGATTTCATTTCTAGGGACCATGGTCTTCCCAGATCGGGATGGGCACATCAGAATTTGATTATTGGTAATAGTCTTATATTTGCAGAGCAACGAAGAGCATACTATTCTTCCCATGATTCTGGGAGACATTTTTCGAGCTTTGACCTAATGCCAAGAAGGTGGAGATTACTTCGAGGGATGCAAAATTTTGCTGTATATGTAATTCACTATTGGATGATGATAAATTTCAATGAAAACTGGCTGAATTACATTCGTTGTCATCCAAGCAGGGCCGCAAGTTGTAATCTTCCAAATGGAGTGAGGGCCTGGCAGGAATTACTTGGTTAACTGGATGCAGATAGACTCACTTGGAACTATTATTGGGTCCCTTCCACTAAGGTCATGCACATGTCGACATATCGCCCATTCTACATACTCATGGGTTTCAGAGGTTTTCCAACCATACGCACCCCTATGCGTCATGCGTCAGCTAGGGAGAGAACAAAAGAGGCCCCCGATTGAGGACATGCGTCCATACGTATGGGAGTTCACAGGAGAGGAACCCCCAAAGGAGTCTTATGCACAAAAGGTTTTGTTTGGCGGTCGATTTTCTGATATAGACGAAATAGTAGTTGACAGCGAATGTGGGGAAGTAAGCCTTACATACCTTGAGTGGTTTTACAACCAGGCTATACCCGAGCAAATACCCGAAAGTTCCATAAGGTATGCAGTTGATTGGGAAAAAGAGATAGAGTCCAGAGTTAGAAATGCTAAAAGGGAAGTGGCATGAGAGTTTCGATCTCATATTGACACTTTACAGGAAGATATGGGAATACTAGAAGCAGCCATGGACATACAACATGCTGATTTTGAGTAGGAACGAGTTAAATGGGCACAAGAGAAGCAAGCACTCCAAGCCCAGATTCAAAATATGAAGACAACTGCAAAAAAATCAGAAAGGAGCCAGGCTGATAAAAAACTCATAGACAGTCTGGAAAAGAAAGACCTCGAATGTCAAGAGGACTTGGAAAAATCGGAAGCTACTCTGACAAGGATCCGGGAAAGATGGACAAGGGGTGAAAAGCAGCAAGCACTTCATATGCAGCAGATAAAGAGAGACTATAAGGGAACCGTCACTATCCCGAGAGGACAATAGTCACTCTCGAAGACAGGGTATTCAGGCAAGCTAGAGATTTCAGAGCGGATAGGAAAAATTGCTATGACCTGATGGCACGAATGGAGGAACAAATGCATAAGTTCCGAGATCAACTCTTTCACAACTCTCGAGTGCTGGAAACGCGGGATCAACATATAGGAAGGCTGCTGCAGGAAAAGAACAGGATTAGAGAAGGGGTCAGAAACATTACACATTACATTACGGCAAAATGCCGAGTGTGCGAAAACATGACCCATACCACCTTTTTTGCGGCAATAACGACATTCTTCAAACAAATAATGAACGATCTGGAGAGTCTTCAAAGGGATCTTACACCAAGGCCCACAGCAAGGCCGAATGACGCCTCACGGCCTCCAGGTAATTTTGCGTCATTGATGTATTCTTGATTTTTGTGTTAAGTCAGTACTGTTCTTATTGAAATTTGTAAGTCTGCCAGTCAGTCCTTTTCAAGTTTGCTTTGTTATCTTTTTGAAGTTTGTACACTTTTTCCATGTGTCGTAGTAAAAGTAGTTGCTTTGTGAAAAAATATTTTGCTACGTATTTTTACATCGGTCAGAACTACGCGCGGTCTGATTCATGCGGGGACATAATACGTAGGCAATCCACATAAGATTAGACCACTACTAAAAAGAAGAAAAAGAAAAGAAAGGGAAAATGAAAAACCAAAATAACGGAAAGTTTGATAGATGTTAAAAAAGGGGCACAATTGTGAAAAGTCGGAATGACGCACGCATTTGAAGCAAATGCATGATAGAAATGGTTAACTGCCTAGGCGCATTGCATCCCAATGTGCGATTGCATATATGTCAAACTCTAAAAACTTACAAGTTTGTTGCTTGTTCCAGAGAATCCAAGCAGCCATGGACATACAACAGGCTGATTTTGAGTAGGAACGAGTTAAATGGGCACAAGAGAAGCAAGCACTCCAAGCCCAGATTCAAAATATGAAGACAACTGCAAAAAATTCAGAAAGGAGCCAGGCTGATAAAAAACTCATAGGCAGTCTGGAAAAGAAAGCCCTCGAATGTCAAGAGGACTTGGAGAAATCGGAAGCTACTCTGACAAGGATCCGGGCAAGATGGACAAGGGGGGAAAAGCAGCGAGCACTTCATATGCAGCAGATAAAGAGAGACTATGAGGGAACCGTCACTATCCCGAGAGGACAATAGTCACTCTCGAAGAGAGGGTATTCAGGCAAGCTAGAGATTTCAGAGCGGATAGGAAAAATTGCTATGACCTGATGGCACGAATGGAGGAACAAATGCATAAGTTCCGAGATCAACTCTTTCACAACTCTCGACTGCTGGAAATGCGGGATCAACATATAGGAAGGCTGCTGCAGGAAAAGAACAGGATTAGAGAAGGGGTCAGAAACATTACACATTGCATTACGGCAAAATGCCGAGTGTGCGAAAACATGACCCGTACCACCTTTTTTGCGGCAATAACGACATTCTTCAAACAAAATAATGAACGATATGGAGAGTCTTCAAAGGGATCTTACACCAAGGCCCACAGTAAGGCCGAATGACGCCTCGCGGCCTCCAGGTAATTTTGCGTCATTGATGTATTCTTGATTTTTGTGTTAAGTTTGTACTGTTCTTATTGAAATTTGTAAGTTTGCCAGTCAGTCCTTTTCAAGTTTGCTTTGTTATCTTTTTGAAGTTTGTACACTTTTTCCATGTGTCGTAGTAAAAGTAGTTGCTTTGTGAAAAAATATTTTGCTACATATTTTTACATCGGCCAGAACTACGCGCGGTCTGATTCATGCGGGGACATAATACGTAGGCAATCCACATAAGATTTGACCACTACTAAAAAGAAGAAAAAGAAAAGAAAGGGAAAATGAAAGACCAAAATAACGGAAAGTTTGAGAGATGTTAAAAAGGGGCACAATTGTGAAAAGTCGGAATGACGCACGCATTTGAAGCAAATGCATGATAGAAATGGTTAACTGCCTAGGCGCATTGCATCCCAATGTGCGATTGCATATATGTCAAACTCTAAAAACTTACAAGTTTGTTGCTTGTTCCAGAGAATCCAAGCAGCCACGAACATACAACAGGCTGATTTTGAGTAGGAACAAGTTAAATGGGCACAATAGAAGCAAGCACTCCAAGCCCAGATTCAAAATATGAAGACAACTGCAAAAAATTCAGAAAGGAGCCAGGCTGATAAAAAACTCATAGACAGTCTGGAAAAGAAAGCCCTCGAATGTCAAGAGGACTTGGAAAAATCGGAAGCTACTCTGACAAGGATCCGGGCAAGATGGACAGGGGGGAAAAGCAGCGAGCACTTTATATGCAGCAGATAAAGAGAGACTATGAGGGAACCGTCACTATCCCGAGAGGACAATAGTCACTCTCGAAGACAGGGTATTCAGGCAATCTAGAGATGTTAGAGCGGATAGGAAAAATTGCTATGACCTGATGGCACGAATGGAGGAACAAATACATAAGTTCCAAGATCAACTCTTTCACAACTCTCAAGTGCTGGAAACGCGGGATCAACATATAAGAAGGCTGCTGCAGGAAAAGAACAGGATTAGAGAAGGGGTCAGAAACATTACACATTACATTACGGCAAAATGCCGAGTGTGCGAAAACATGACCCATACCACCTTTTTTGCGGCAATAACGACATTCTTCAAACAAATAATGAACGATATGGAGAGTCTTCAAAGGGATCTTACACCAAGGCCCACAGCAAGGCCGAATGACGCCTCGCGGCCTCCAGGTAATTTTGCATCATTGATGTATTCTTGATTTTTGTGTTAAGTCTGTACTGTTCTTATTGAAATTTGTAAGTCTGCCAGTCAGTCCTTTTCAAGTTTGCTTTATTATCTTTTTGAAGCTTGTACACTTTTTCCATGTGTCGTAGTAAAAGTAGTTGCTTTGTGAAAAAATATTTTGCTACGTATTTTTACATCGGCCAGAACTACGCGCGGTCTGATTCATGCGGGGACATAATACGTAGGCAATCCACATAAGATTCGACCACTACTAAAAAGAAGAAAAAGAAAAGAAAGGGAAAATGAAAAACCAAAATAACGGAAAGTTTGAGAGATGTTAAAAAGGGGCACAATTGTGAAAAGTCGGAATGACGCACGCATTTGAAGCAAATGCATGATAGAAATGGTTAACTGCCTAGGCGCATTGCATCCCAATGTGCGATTGCATATATGTCAAACTCTAAAAACTTACAAGTTTGTTGCTTGTTCCAGAGAATCCAAGCAGCCACGAACATACAACAGGCTGATTTTGAGTAGGAACAAGTTAAATGGGCACAATAGAAGCAAGCACTCCAAGCCCAGATTCAAAATATGAAGACAACTGCAAAAAATTCAGAAAGGAGCCAGGCTGATAAAAAACTCATAGACAGTCTGGAAAAGAAAGCCCTCGAATGTCAAGAGGACTTGGAAAAATCGGAAGCTACTCTGACAAGGATCCGGGCAAGATGGACAGGGGGGAAAAGCAGCGAGCACTTTATATGCAGCAGATAAAGAGAGACTATGAGGGAACCGTCACTATCCCGAGAGGACAATAGTCACTCTCGAAGACAGGGTATTCAGGCAATCTAGAGATGTTAGAGCGGATAGGAAAAATTGCTATGACCTGATGGCACGAATGGAGGAACAAATACATAAGTTCCAAGATCAACTCTTTCACAACTCTCAAGTGCTGGAAACGCGGGATCAACATATAAGAAGGCTGCTGCAGGAAAAGAACAGGATTAGAGAAGGGGTCAGAAACATTACACATTACATTACGGCAAAATGCCGAGTGTGCGAAAACATGACCCATACCACCTTTTTTTCGGCAATAACGACATTCTTCAAACAAATAATGAACGATATGGAGAGTCTTCAAAGGGATCTTACACCAAGGCCCACAACAAGGCCGAATGACGCCTCGTGGCCTCCAGGTAATTTTGCATCATTGATGTATTCTTGATTTTTGTGTTAAGTCTGTACTGTTCTTATTGAAATTTGTAAGTCTACCAGTCAGTCCTTTTCAAGTTTGCTTTATTATCTTTTTGAAGTTTGTACACTTTTTCCATGTGTCGTAGTAAAAGTAGTTGCTTTGTGAAAAAATATTTTGCTACGTATTTTTACATCGGCCAGAACTACGCGCGGTCTGATTCATGCGGGGACATAATACGTAGGCAATCCACATAAGATTCGACCACTACTAAAAAGAAGAAAAAGAAAAGAAAGGGAAAATGAAAAACCAAAATAACGGAAAGTTTGAGAGATGTTAAAAAAGGGGCACAATTGTGAAAAGTCGGAATGACGCACACATTTGAAGCAAATGCATGATAGAAATGGTTAACTGCCTAGGCGCATTGCATCCCAATGTGCGATTGCATATATGTCAAACTCTAAAAACTTACAAGTTTGTTGCTTGTTCCAGAGAATCCGAGCAGCCACGGACATACAAAAGGTTGATTTTGAGTAGGAACGAGTTAAATGGGCACAAGAGAAGCAAGCACTCCAAGCCCAGATTCAAAATATGAAGACAACTGCAAAAAATTCAGAAAGGAGCCAGGCTGATAAAAAACTCATAGACAGTCTGGAAAAGAAAACCCTCGAATGTCAAGAGGACTTGGAAAAATCGGAAGCTACTCTGACAAGGATCCGGGCAAGATGGACAAGGGGGGAAAGCAGCGAGCACTTCATATGCAGCAGATAAAGAGATACTATGAGGGAACCGTCACTATCCCGAGAGGACAATAGTCACCCTCAAAGACAGGGTATTCAGGAAAGCTAGAGATTTCAGAGCGGATAGGAAAAATTGCTATGACCTGATGGCACGAATGGAGGAACAAATGCATAAGTTCCGAGATCAACTCTTTCACAACTCTCGAGTGCTAGAAACGCGGGATCAACATATAGGAAGGCTGCTGCAGGAAAAGAATAGGATTAGAGAAGGGGTTAGAAACATTACACATTACATTACGGCAAAATGCCGAGTGTGCGAAAACATGACCCATACCACCTTTTTTGCGGCAATAACGACATTCTTCAAACAAATAATGAACGATATGGAGAGTCTTCAAAGGGATCTTACACCAAGGCCCACAGCAAGGCCGAATGACGCCTCGCGGCCTCCAGGTAATTTTGCGTCATTGATGTATTCTTGATTTTTGTGTTAAGTCTGTACTGTTCTTATTGAAATTTGTAAGTCTGCCAGTCAGTCCTTTTCAAGTTTGCTTTATTATCTTTTTGAAGCTTGTACACTTTTTCCATGTGTCGTAGTAAAAGTAGTTGCTTTGTGAAAAAATATTTTGCTACGTATTTTTACATCAGCCAAAACTACGCGCGGTCTGATTCATGCGGGGACATAATACGTAGGCAATCCACATAAGATTCGACCACTACTAAAAAGAAGAAAAAGAAAAGAAAGGGAAAATGAAAAACCAAAATAACGGAAAGTTTGAGAGATGTTAAAAAAGGGGCACAATTGTGAAAAGTCGGAATGACGCACACATTTGAAGCAAATGCATGATAGAAATGGTTAACTGCCTAGGCGCATTGCATCCCAATGTGCGATTGCATATATGTCAAACTCTAAAAACTTACAAGTTTGTTGCTTGTTCCAGAGAATCCAAGCAGCCATGGACATACAACAGGCTGATTTTGAGTAGGAACGAGTTAAATGGGCACAAGAGAAGCAAGCACTCCAAGCCCAGATTCAAAATATGAAGACAACTGCAAAAAATTCAGAAAGGAGCCAGGCTGATAAAAAACTCATAGACAGTCTGGAAAAGAAAGCCCTCGAATGTCAAGAGGACTTGGAAAAATCGGAAGCTACTCTGACAAGGATCCGGGCAAGATGGACAAGGGGGAAAAGCAGCAAGCACTTCATATGCAGCAGATAAAGAGATACTATGAGGGAACCGTCACTATCCCGAGAGGACAATAGTCACTCTCGAAGACAGGGTATTCAGGAAAGCTAGAGATTTCAGAGCGGATAGGAAAAATTGCTATGACCTGATGGCACGAATGGAGGAACAAATGCATAAGTTCCGAGATCAACTCTTTCACAACTCTCGAGTGCTAGAAACGCGGGATCAACATATAGGAAGGCTGCTGCAGGAAAAGAACAGGATTAGAGAAGGGGTCAGAAACATTACACATTACATTACGGCAAAATGCCGAGTGTGCGAAAACATGACCCATACCACCTTTTTTGCGGCAATAACGACATTCTTCAAACAAATAATGAACGATATGGAGAGTCTTCAAAGGGATCTTACACCAAGGCCCACAGCAAGGCCGAATGACGCCTCGCGGCCTCCAGGTAATTTTGCGTCATTGATGTATTCTTGATTTTTGTGTTAAGTCTGTACTGTTCTTATTGAAATTTGTAAGTCTGCCAGTCAGTCCTTTTCAAGTTTGCTTTATTATCTTTTTGAAGCTTGTACACTTTTTCCATGTGTCGTAGTAAAAGTAGTTGCTTTGTGAAAAAATATTTTGCTACGTATTTTTACATCAGCCAAAACTACGCGCGGTCTGATTCATGCGGGGACATAATACGTAGGCAATCCACATAAGATTCGACCACTACTAAAAAGAAGAAAAAGAAAAGAAAGGGAAAATGAAAAACCAAAATAACGGAAAGTTTGAGAGATGTTAAAAAAGGGGCACAATTGTGAAAAGTCGGAATGACGCACACATTTGAAGCAAATGCATGATAGAAATGGTTAACTGCCTAGGCGCATTGCATCCCAATGTGCGATTGCATATATGTCAAACTCTAAAAACTTACAAGTTTGTTGCTTGTTCCAGAGAATCCGAGCAGCCACGGACATACAAAAGGTTGATTTTGAGTAGGAACGAGTTAAATGGGCACAAGAGAAGCAAGCACTCCAAGCCCAGATTCAAAATATGAAGACAACTGCAAAAAATTCAGAAAGGAGCCAGGCTGATAAAAAACTCATAGACAGTCTGGAAAAGAAAACCCTCGAATGTCAAGAGGACTTGGAAAAATCGGAAGCTACTCTGACAAGGATCCGGGCAAGATGGACAAGGGGGGAAAGCAGCGAGCACTTCATATGCAGCAGATAAAGAGATACTATGAGGGAACCGTCACTATCCCGAGAGGACAATAGTCACCCTCAAAGACAGGGTATTCAGGAAAGCTAGAGATTTCAGAGCGGATAGGAAAAATTGCTATGACCTGATGGCACGAATGGAGGAACAAATGCATAAGTTCCGAGATCAACTCTTTCACAACTCTCGAGTGCTAGAAACGCGGGATCAACATATAGGAAGGCTGCTGCAGGAAAAGAATAGGATTAGAGAAGGGGTTAGAAACATTACACATTACATTACGGCAAAATGCCGAGTGTGCGAAAACATGACCCATACCACCTTTTTTGCGGCAATAACGACATTCTTCAAACAAATAATGAACGATATGGAGAGTCTTCAAAGGGATCTTACACCAAGGCCCACAGCAAGGCCGAATGACGCCTCGCGGCCTCCAGGTAATTTTGCGTCATTGATGTATTCTTGATTTTTGTGTTAAGTCTGTACTGTTCTTATTGAAATTTGTAAGTCTGCCAGTCAGTCCTTTTCAAGTTTGCTTTATTATCTTTTTGAAGCTTGTACACTTTTTCCATGTGTCGTAGTAAAAGTAGTTGCTTTGTGAAAAAATATTTTGCTACGTATTTTTACATCAGCCAAAACTACGCGCGGTCTGATTCATGCGGGGACATAATACGTAGGCAATCCACATAAGATTCGACCACTACTAAAAAGAAGAAAAAGAAAAGAAAGGGAAAATGAAAAACCAAAATAACGGAAAGTTTGAGAGATGTTAAAAAAGGGGCACAATTGTGAAAAGTCGGAATGACGCACACATTTGAAGCAAATGCATGATAGAAATGGTTAACTGCCTAGGCGCATTGCATCCCAATGTGCGATTGCATATATGTCAAACTCTAAAAACTTACAAGTTTGTTGCTTGTTCCAGAGAATCCAAGCAGCCATGGACATACAACAGGCTGATTTTGAGTAGGAACGAGTTAAATGGGCACAAGAGAAGCAAGCACTCCAAGCCCAGATTCAAAATATGAAGACAACTGCAAAAAATTCAGAAAGGAGCCAGGCTGATAAAAAACTCATAGACAGTCTGGAAAAGAAAGCCCTCGAATGTCAAGAGGACTTGGAAAAATCGGAAGCTACTCTGACAAGGATCCGGGCAAGATGGACAAGGGGGAAAAGCAGCAAGCACTTCATATGCAGCAGATAAAGAGATACTATGAGGGAACCGTCACTATCCCGAGAGGACAATAGTCACTCTCGAAGACAGGGTATTCAGGAAAGCTAGAGATTTCAGAGCGGATAGGAAAAATTGCTATGACCTGATGGCACGAATGGAGGAACAAATGCATAAGTTCCGAGATCAACTCTTTCACAACTCTCGAGTGCTAGAAACGCGGGATCAACATATAGGAAGGCTGCTGCAGGAAAAGAACAGGATTAGAGAAGGGGTCAGAAACATTACACATTACATTACGGCAAAATGCCGAGTGTGCGAAAACATGACCCATACCACCTTTTTTGCGGCAATAACGACATTCTTCAAACAAATAATGAACGATATGGAGAGTCTTCAAAGGGATCTTACACCAAGGCCCACAGCAAGGCCGAATGACGCCTCGCGGCCTCCAGGTAATTTTGCGTCATTGATGTATTCTTGATTTTTGTGTTAAGTCTGTACTGTTCTTATTGAAATTTGTAAGTCTGCCAGTCAGTCCTTTTCAAGTTTGCTTTATTATCTTTTTGAAGCTTGTACACTTTTTCCATGTGTCGTAGTAAAAGTAGTTGCTTTGTGAAAAAATATTTTGCTACGTATTTTTACATCAGCCAAAACTACGCGCGGTCTGATTCATGTGGGGACATAATACGTAGGCAATCCACATAAGATTCGACCACTACTAAAAAGAAGAAAAAGAAAAGAAAGGGAAAATGAAAAACCAAAATAACGGAAAGTTTGAGAGATGTTAAAAAAGGGGCACAATTGTGAAAAGTCGGAATGACGCACACATTTGAAGCAAATGCATGATAGAAATGGTTAACTGCCTAGGCGCATTGCATCCCAATGTGCGATTGCATATATGTCAAACTCTAAAAACTTACAAGTTTGTTGCTTGTTCCAGAGAATCCAAGCAGCCATGGACATACAACAGGCTGATTTTGAGTAGGAACGAGTTAAATGGGCACAAGAGATGCAAGCACTCCAAGCCCAGATTCAAAATATGAAGACAACTGCAAAAAATTCAGAAAGGAGCCAGGCTGATAAAAAACTCATAGTCAGTCTGGAAAAGAAAGCCCTCGAATGTCAAGAGGACTTGGAAAAATCGGAAGCTACTCTGACACGGATCCGGGCAAGATGGACAAGGGAGGAAAAGCAGCGAGCACTTCATATACAGCAGATAAAGAGAGACTGTGAGGGAACCGTCACTATCCCGAGAGGACAATAGTCACTCTCGAAGACAGGGTATTCAGGAAAGCTAGAGATTTCAGAGCGGATAGGAAAAATTGCTATGACCTGATGGCACGAATGGAGGAACAAATGCATAAGTTCCGAGATCAACTCTTTCACAACTCTCGAGTGCTGGAAACGCGGGATCAACATATAGGAAGGCTGCTGCAGGAAAAGAACAGGATTAGAGAAGGGGTCAGAAACATTACACATTACATTACGGCAAAATGCCGAGTGTGCGAAAACATGACCCATACCACCTTTTTTGCGGCAATAACGACATTCTTCAAACAAATAATGAACGATATGGAGAGTCTTCAAAGGGATCTTACACCAAGGCCCACAGCAAGGCCGAATGACGCCTCGCGGCCTCCAGGTAATTTTGCGTCATTGATGTATTCTTGATTTTTGTGTTAAGTCTGTACTGTTCTTATTGAAATTTGTAAGTCTGCCAGTCAGTCCTTTTCAAGTTTGCTTTATTATCTTTTTGAAGCTTGTACACTTTTTCCATGTGTCGTAGTAAAAGTAGTTGCTTTGTGAAAAAATATTTTGCTACGTATTTTTACATCGGCCAGAACTACGCGCGGTTTGATTCATGCGGGGACATAACACGTAGGCAATCCACATAAGATTCGACCACTACTAAAAAGAAGAAAAAGAAAAGAAAGGGAAAATGAAAAACCAAAATAATGAAAAATTTGAGAGATGTTAAAAAAGGGGCACAATTGTGAAAAGTCGGAATGACGCACACATTTGAAGCAAATGCATGATAGAAATGGTTAACTGCCTAGGCGCATTGCATCCCAATGTGCGATTGCATATATGTCAAACTCTAAAAACTTACAAGTTTGTTGCTTGTTCCAGAGAATCCAAGCAGCCATGGACATACAACAAGCTGATTTTGAGTAGGAACGAGATAAATGGGCACAAGAGAAGCAAGCACTCCAAGCTCAGATTCAAAATATGAAGACAACTACAAAAAATTCAGAAAGGAGCCAGGCTGATAAAAAACTCATAGACAGTCTGGAAAAGAAAGCCCTCGAATGTCAAGAGGACTTGGAAAAATCGGAAGCTACTCTGACAAGGATCCGGGCAAGATGGACAAGGGGGGAAAAGCAGCAAGCACTTCATATGCAGCAGATAAAGAGAGACTATGAGGGAACTGTCACTATCCCGAGAGGACAATAGTCACTCTCGAAGACAGGGTATTCAGGAAAGCTAGAGATCTCAGAGCGGATAGGAAAAATTGCTATGACCTGATGGCACGAATGGAGGAACAAATGCATAAGTTCCGAGATCAACTCTTTCACAACTCTCGAGTGCTGGAAACGCGGGATCAACATATAGGAAGGCTGCTGCAGGAAAAGAACAGGATTAGAGAAGGGGTCAGAAACATTACACATTATATTACGGCAAAATGCCGAGTGTGCGAAAACATGACCCATACCACCTTTTTTGCGGTAATAATGACATTCTTAAAACAAATAATGAACGATATGGAGATTCTTCAAAGGGATCTTACACCAAGGCCCACAACAAGGCCGAATGACGCCTCGCGGCCTCCAGGTAATTTTGCGTCATTGATGTATTCTTGATTTTTGTGTTAAGTCTGTACTATTCTTATTGAAATTTGTAAGTCTGCCAGTCAGTCCTTTTCAAGTTTGCTTTGTTATCTTTTTGAAGTTTGTACACTTTTTCCATGTGTCGTAGTAAAAGTAGTTGCTTTGTGAAAAAATATTTTGCTACGTATTTTTACATCGACCAGAACTACGCGCGGTCTGATTTATGCGGGGATATAATACGTAGGCAATCCACATAAGATTAGACCACTACTAAAAAGAAGAAAAAGAAAAGAAAGGGAAAATGAAAAACCAAAATAATGGAAAGTTTGAGAGATGTTAAAAAAGGGGCACAATTGTGAAAAGTCGAAATGACGAACGCATTTGAAGCAAATGCATGATAGAAATGGTTAACTGCCTAGGCGTATTGCATCCAATGTGCGATTGCATATATGTCAAACTCTAAAAACTTACAAGTTTGTTGCTTGTTCCAGAGAATCCAAGCAGCCATGGACATACAACAGGCTGATTTTGAGTAGGAACGAGTTAAATGGGCACAAGAGAAGCAAGCACTCCAAGCCCAGATTCAAAATAAGAAGACAACTGCAAAAAATTCAGAAAGGAGCCAGGCTGATAAAAAACTCATAGACAGTCTGGAAAAGAAAGCCCTCGAATGTCAAGAGGACTTGGAAAAATCGGAAGCTACTCTGACAAGGATCCGGGCAAGATGGACAAGGGAGGAAAAGCAGCAAGCACTTCATATGCAGCAGATAAAGAGAGACTATGAGGGAACCGTCACTATCCCGAGAGGACAATAGTCACTCTCGAAGACAGGGTATTTAGGCAAGCTAGAGATTTCAGCGCGGATAGGAAAAATTGCTATGACCTAATGGCACGAATGGAGGAACAAATGCATAAGTTCCGAGATCAACTCTTTCACAACTCTCGACTGCTGGAAACGCGGGATCAACATATAGGAAGGCTGCTGCAGGAAAAGAACAGGATTAGAGAAGGGGTCAGAAACATTACACATTACATTACGGCAAAATGCCGAGTGTG
>MU734836.1:9983-44625 GCA_026770625.1 Nicotiana glauca
AAGGAACAACTAAATGACTTACTTGAAAAAGGTTTTATTGGACCTAGTACGTCACCGTAGGGAGCGTCTGTGTTATTTGTAAGGAGGAAAGATGGTTCCTTACAAATGTGTATTGATTATAGACAGTTGAATAAGGTGACGATGAAGAAGAAGTACCCACTCCTGAGGATTGATGATTACTGTAATCAGTTGAAGGTTTCAAGTTTTTTTCAAAGATAGACTTGAGGTTCGGATACCATCAGGTAAGGGTTAAGGAGGAAGATATTTCAAAGACAACATTCAGGACCGAATATGGGCACTTTGAGTTTCGTGTTATGTCGTTCAATTTGACCAATGCCCCAGCAGTATTCATGGATTTGATGAACTGTGTGTTCAGGCCCTTTTTAGATTTGTTCGTAATTGTATTTATTGACAATATATTGATGAATTCTCGTACAAAGACTGAGCATGCGGATCATTTACGTATTATGCTCAGAGTTCTACACAAATGGAAGTTGCATGTAAAATTCTCTAAATGTCAATTCTGGTTGAACTTTGTAGCTTTCCTTGGGCGTATCATTTTGGGTGAAAGCACCCGAGTGGATACAAAAAATATTGAGGCAGTAAAGACTTGGCCTAGACCCACAAAACTGACGGAGGTTCGTAGCTTTCTCGGTTTGGCAAGTTATTACGGGAGATATGTAGAGGGGTTTTCTTCCCTTTCAGCACCTTTGAAAAAGTTGACTCAGAAGGGAGAAAAGTTTCAATGGACTGATGCTTGCGGACGAAGTTTTCAGGCATTAATGGACAGATTAAATTCAGCACCTGTTCTAACGCTCCTAGAAGGGACTAATGGTTATGTGATCTATTGTGACTCTTTAGGCAATGGATTGGGTTGTGTGCTGATGTAGCATGGTAAGGTTGTAGCTTATGCTTCTAGAAAATTAAGAAAGCATAGGAAGAACTACCCGACCCACGACTTAGAGTTAGCTGCAGCGATTCATGCACTAAAATATGGAGACACTACGTGTATGGCATTCATGTTAATATCTATAAGGATCATAAGATCCTCGATTATATCTTCAAGCAAAAGGAATTAAATTTACGTCAAAGGAGATTATTGGAGCTACTTAAAGACTATGACGTTGATATTTTATATCATCCAGGGAAGGCAAATGTAGTAGCTGACGCCCTCAGCCATAGATCTATCGGTAACCTATCATATTTACAACCAGAACATAAGGGAATAGCCCATGAGATTCATCAGCTAGCTACTCCTGGAGTTCGGTTACTGGACTCAGGTGATATTGGAATTATTATTCAGAATATAGCAACATCCTCTTTAGTAACTGAAGTAAATGAACGCCATTACGAGGATCCTGTGTTAGTTCATTATAGGGATACCACCCCTAGAAGGAGAATTCACCATTTGAAGTTACAGAAGATGGGGTCCTCAAATCTCGAGGACGATTATGTTTCCCCAATGTTGCAGGGCTGCGTCGGCAGGTTATAGGAGAAACTCACTATTCTCGTTATTCTATCTATCTAGGAGCGACAAAGATGTATCATGATATCAGGGAAGTATATTGGTGGGATGGAATGAAAAAGGATATAGCGGAGTTTGTTGCTTAGTGTTCTAACTATCAGCAAATTAATATTGAGCATAAAAAACCTGGTTAATTATTGCAAGCTATGGAGATTCTAACTTGGAAATGGGAAGTAATCAATATGGATGTCATTGTAGGCTTCCATTTGGGTGATTAATCAATATGGAAGTAATCAAATGGGAACTTGGTTACCTCGTACCCAACAAAAGTTCAATTCTATATGGGTTATTATTGATAGGATTCCATTTTTTGCCCGTTAGGACTATATATTTCCCATAGGATTATGCAAGGCTTTATATCAAGGAGATAGTACGACTGCATGGTGTCCCGGTATCTATTATCTCGGATAGATGAGCTCAATTTACAGCTAAGTTCTAGAGGTCCTTCCAAAAAGGGTTAGGGACTTAAGTAAATCTTAGTACAACATTTCATCCCCAGATAGATGGACAAGCTGAGTGTACTATTCAGATACTGAAAGGTATGTTACGAGCTTGTGTGATAGAATTCAAAGGTAGTTGAGATGATCATCTGTCACTTATTGAATTCGTATATAATAATAGCTACCATTTTGGTATTCAGATGGCTCCATACGAAGCTCTTTACGGACGGAAGTATAGGTCGCCTATAGGATAGTTCGAGTTGGGGAAACTATGTTAGTAAGACCAGAATTGGTACAACAGGCAATCGAGAAAATTAAGCTTATGCGGGTAATTGATTAATTACTGGGTAACAGGAGATTATCTAGTTAATTAATAAAAAATAAGATAAAGATTAATTTCCCCCACCTTCCAAAACATGGCACAAAGCCACAAGACTAAGAATAACTATGCCTAGGTAGCTAACTAGGAACAACTAGAATTTAATAGGTAAAAGACTTGTTACGATCTGATTTCATTTCATTTCATTTAGACAAAGGAACCAAAATGCCCAAATCCAAAAAAGCAAGGAATATATCCTTTCCTGGTTCGAAGACCTCAAAGACCAGAAGCTTAAATTCGTTTAAACACTTCAACGACCAGAAGCTTAAATTCGTTCAAATATTGCAAAGAACAGAAGTTTAGTTCATTCAAATATTTCAAGGAACAAAAGTTTAGTTTGTTCAAAATATTTCAAGGAACAGAAGCTTAATTCCATCCAAATTTTGCGGTTTTAAAAGAGTGCGGTGCAATCTTCGTCAATACGGATTTTCTCTACTCTAGATATGTTAAGGCTATCCCTTCTTTATTTTTTGGCATGATCCAAATTATACAGAAGAAACGAGCAAACACACGGTTTTTATAAACGACTCTATTTATAGTAATACTAGGGTCTCAGTGTTCTTGATTCCCCATGTGACAAATTATTATATCTTCTATTCATGAGTCGCAGAATAATACGCAATTGAAAGAGTTTATCCGGAAGGAATATTGAGATTATTACATATTTTTCATGCATTTCATTCATTTATACATGTGCATTGACCCATAACTAAATCGCGTTATATACGCAATATTTATATATATACATATGTATGTATGTGGGATATAGGAAAAATGATACGGCGTTATATACGCACCACCACTTGATCAGTTGGTTATGTTGATGATGTTGCCCTCAGTGGACGAGACGACATGATGGGATACCCGCGGAGGCTTGATGATATTACGTACACTCATACCTATGCATGGCATGTGATTTATATGCACGTGCATGAATGTTTTAGTATTTACAATGTTATTCAAGTTTACAGATGGACTTCTTTATTCCATATATCATCTATGTCTTTTTCGTACTGATTTTCAAGCCTTACATACGCGGTACATTTTTCATATTGACGCCCTATTTCATGGGGCCTGCGTTTCATGCACGCAGGTGCAGTTAGGCAAACTAACGGTCCCCCTTTTTAGTGTCGCGACCCTAAAACCGACTTGTGATGGCGCCTATCGTGGAACTAGGCCAACCGACACAATTCCCAATTCTAACATTTTTTTCTATTAAAGTCATTTTTGAGCCATTAATTAACAATAAATCTCATAATATAGGTCTAAATGACCTATGCGAAATATATACACAAGCCCGACATTGGGGTGTCAAAAGTCATGAGCAACTACAACTCTGTCTCATCACACTAAAGTCTAAACAAGACTGGAAGATCATACTAAATAAATATACGGAAGATATGAGGGGGAAGGACAGGGCTATGAACGTCGTGCAACTGTCTTGTCGACTCCAAGACCTGCGGAATGAATGACCAAAGCTCACAAACGCGAGGTGCATAGAGTAATGTGAGTACGCCAACTCAGTAAGTAATAAAAGTAGATAGAAGCTGAGCAATAAGAAAATATATAATTTCACGTCATAATACGATAACAAATACAGTACGTTGGCCAATATAATGAATCAGTATGTTGGCCAAAACAGTACATAATCAATGAGGCCCTCCTCACCCTCACATAATAACAAGCCACTCGTGGCATAAATCAATCAGGCCATTAGCCTCAAAATACAATGAATCAGTAACAACCTGCTGCGGCGTGCAGCCCGATCCCATAATATCCTCACAATATAGTCCCTCAGCCTCACTCAGTTAGAAATCTCTCAAGCTACTCGGGCAACTATAAGACGTAATGCTCAGCCCAAAGTATTGTTTAAAATATCAAAATGGAGTAAATACAACTGAGTTATGAAAACAGTAAAATACAGCATGACTGATTACAGAAATATTAAGTCAATATGATAAGAAATAGTAGTAAAAAGCACCTAAGGGTCCAAAACAGTTGGCACAGGGCCAAATATGGCATTCAGCCCAAAACATGGTAATACTTTACAAAACACAATTATATCAATCAGTTTTCAATCAAATACGCAACTTAATAGTCGTACGGGACGGACCAAGTGACGATCCCCAAAGGTGTACGACCCCACGCTCGTCATCTAGCATGTGCGTCACCTCAAAGTAGCATAACGATGTGAAATCCGGGGTTTCATACTCTCAAGACAACATTTACAATCACTACTTACCTCAAATCGGTCCAAACTGTAGCCCGCGATGCCTTTGCCTCTTGAATCGACCTCCAAATGCTCTGAATCTAACCAGAATCAGTATATTATCATCAATATATGCTAAAGGAACAAAGCCGAAGCGAAAATAATCAACTTAACTCACAAATCCAGAAATTGGCCAAACTCGACCCCCGGGCACACGTCTCGGATTTAGATAAAAATTACATCACTAGAATTCTTATCCTCCCACGAGTCCATACATACCAAGAACATCAAAATCGGACCCCAAATGCCCCCCTCAAATCCCCAATTTACACTCTCCAATTCCAAGCCCTAATTCCCCAATTTTAACCCTTAATTTCCATTAATTTCAAGCCAAATCAGTGAAATAATGGCATAGAATCGAGTATTGAGTTCAAAAATCTTACCTCCAAGTGTTTTCCTTCAATTCCCTCTTCAATACTTCTTAAAAAGCTTCAAAATCGCTCAACAATGGTGGAAAATAGACCAAATATTGTGAAGGCAATTATTTAAACATTCTGCCCAGGGATAAATTCCTTCTTCGTGAACGCGGTGAAAGCCTCACGTTCGCGAAGCACAAAAAGTCACAACTCAAACTTTCCTCATACGCTAATGCGATAACCACCATGGAAACGCGATGCCTTACTCAACTCGGCCTACACGAACGCATTCCTCAGGTAGCGAACGCAATGCCTTAGGGCTTGAGGCCCAAGTCTGCTTCACCCTTCGACGCAAACACGAACTGTGCCACGCATTCGCAATGCACATTAAGACTCAACCTTTGCGAAAGCTGGACTAACATTGCGAACGCGAAGGGTAAATGGACTACTCACTCAATATCTCTTCGCGAACGCGGGAGGGGGGGCTATCATGAACGCGAAGGGCAAAACTCCGCAACTGAAACCTGAAGAAATCTGCAACTTCCAAAACAAGAATTGGATCAGTTAGCCTTCCAAAACTCACCCGAGGCCCTCAAGACCTCAACCAAACATGACAACATATCCCATAACGTCATTCAAACTTTTACCAAACTTCGGAACACTCAAAACAACATCGAAATATCAAATCACCCTCGGATTCAAGCCTGAGAATTCAAAATCTTCCAAATTCTGATTTCGATCAAAAAGTCTATCAAACCTCATCCGAATGACCTAAAATTTTGCACGCACATCCCAAATGACACAACGGACTACTCTAATTTGTAGAATTTCATTCCACCCCTATATCAAAATTTCCACTTTCAACCTGAAAACGCCAAAATTCCAATTCGCCAATTCAAGGCTAAATCTACCACGGACCTCCAAATCACTTCCCGGACGTGCTCCCAAGTTCTAAATAACCTAACGGATCTAAGCAAATCATAAAAATCCAAATCCGAGATCGATTACTAAAAAGTCAAAACTCGGTGAAACCTTTCAAATTTAAAGCTTTAAACTAGTTCTTCCAAATCTATTCTGGTTATCCTGAAAATTAAAACCGACGATTCAAAAAAGTCATAATACATCATACATGGCTAGTCATTGCCAAGAACTAGCGAGCGGAGTGCAAATGCTCAAAACGGCTGGTCGGGTCGTTACATCCTCCCCCACTTAAACATATGTTCGTCTCGAACGTGCCAAGAGTTGTTCCGAAAGCCATCAAATCGATGTGTCGCCTTACCATGCACATACCTAGAGGTGATCCCATGCCACCCTATCCCATATAGGTCCGATAGCACAACATAACTAATATAGGCGTGATTTCTAATTAAACATAAAGTGAAGTAAGCAGAATTTACGTGACCAAAGTGAAATCCCTATAGGCATGATTTCTATTAGAGCTGATTTTAACTCCTGTAGGCATGATTTCTAATTATTAAACGCTGAGTTTGATCTTATGAGCATGATGTCTAATTATATAGAAGTAAAGCAAGTAGAATTCATTGAAACCAAAATAGATCCTATAAGCATTTTATCTAACAAACACATTTATATAAAATAAGCTCCTATAGGCATTTTATCTAACAAAACACATTTGAATTGAAATGGACTCTATAGGCATGTTATCTACCAAATTTTACCCACAGTATGTGACTACCCACCATTTTTCACTAATCTCCCAAATAATTATTTACAAATAATTATTATAGACTAAGAACTGAATAAATTACATAAATATAAATATACATTAATATATAGGGAGCCTGAAGTAGGCCCAAAGCAGTTTCCAAACCTTCAGTAGTCTCAAATGCCTAAAGTTCCATAGCCAATTAATGTCTAGGTGTATTAGAGTTTCCTAAGGACCTCAAGGATCTCGGGCAATGCTCACACCCATACTTTCTCAAGTAAGAACTGATTTATGTGCAGTGTGGAAGTGCTAGCCCTGAGATGCCAGAGTTCAGAAAGATCTCAAGAGTCTCTAAGCAGTACGCATACCAGAGGGGCAGGACTTAATAATCTAGGAGTAAGTGAAAGTGTATAATGGTTTGAAAGAGTTTAATAGACAGTATAAAGAAAGTTCTTAGGAGTGAGAAGAATTTTTGAAAACCGTTACTGATTTAGTGATAAAACAGTTTGAGGAAAGTATGAAAAAAAAATATGCAATCAGAACACAAGTTATAGAACAAACAGGCTTTAGGAAGTACTCTGGAAAACAGTTTTCACACAAGGAAAGAGGGGTTGGGAATACAGAGAATACTCCTTAATAAAGAACATAAACAATATGATGTATAGAGTTCTTAAGGGGTTCTACAGAACTAGTAGGTTAGTAAGAATGCAGGTCATGCAGCAAAGATCACAGCAGAAACATATTGAAGACATCTAAGCACCACAGCTAAAGTCACTATAGGGAGATTAAATAGCTTAGTAGGACTAAGGCAGAACATGCAAGGACTTATGATAGGCATGCTAATTACACAAAAGCAGAGTTTAGGCATGCTAGATAAACAATAGTTAGTCAAACATGCTTAGTTACATATGTAGACATGTTAAACAAGATAACAAACAAGCAAGCATAGTGGAAACATGCTAATCACAGATTTGGATAGGCAGTACTTGACATGCTGGTAAGCAGTAAACAGAAGCAAGGTTGGACTCAGGCCGTATGAACTAATGCAGTAAATAAATATATAGGTCTAGATTCTTAAAAATTAATCAGAAGCATACCTAGATAAAGAAAACACAAGAAGTGAGGAAGGTATTGTGCAATTTCCAGCATTGGCTTGCAGCCGGCTAGAATGACATAGATCACAAGTAGCAAAGAGAACAGAAAGAGGCTTTTTTTAGAGTGTAAAAGTGGTAGTTTTCTGAACTATTGTTCGTGTCTGAAGTGAGAATAGGTAAGGGCATATATAGTAATCAAAATGAAAACAAAGTAAGGTAAAGAATCAATCATGTAGCAATTAGGGAAATTTACAGAATCAGTCACACACATGTAATCAGTAAAGTCTTTCCCTTAATCAAGGGATGATCAATCAACGGTAAAAGCATGACAGATATTTAAGCAAGGAAATCAAATGAAACGTGGGTATAGAGTAGGTAATTAGGGGTGAATGAATAGGAGTTCAACAAAGGAAAAAATTAGTAAGAATTAGCAAATAACATCGTTGATTCAAGTAAGGCAAGAGAAAGCTAATTAAGGAAAGAAGTTCAATCAAACCGAGTAGAGAAGTAAGAATCAAAGGTTTTGTTAAGGAAAAGAACTCAAATCAAACTAGAAATACGAACTTCAGAATAGTCAAGGGTTTATTTAAAAGATAAAATCACGTAAAGAGTCAGCAAATATCGCAGACAATTCAAATAGGTAAGAAAAGAATAGTCAGGATTCAACACCTAGGTTTTAACGAAACAAATTGGTAAATCAAGAATTCAAAATAACCTTGATTTAAGGAGAAAAATATAGGTTTACCATGAATAGCCAGGATGAACATAAACATATAGAATCAGTAGAAAAGATGAACCAAATAACTTAGTAGAGGTATACTAGGATAAACAATCACAATACATCCAATTCGCTAAAGAAAAATCACAAGAACCACAGCAAAAACAAAGTACGTACACAAGTAACTCAAAAACCAAATGAAAAATATCAAAAAATAATGGCTTTTTGTATAAACGAGTTAAGTTTAGAGCAACCTTACAAAATCGGTTAGAACTTAATACAAATAGAAGATTAAACACTCAAAAATTGTAAAATGTTTTGGAAAAAGAAATTTTCGGGAAACCCTAGTTAAGAGAAATGGAAAATCATTCGAAAATCAGAGGGTTCTTATAAAAATCAGAAGGTTCTTCTAAAACTTATACGAAATAGGTTCGATCTATCTCAGATCTTGCACAGATATGAGAAGTTCAAAGGACAAAAATTAGGGCTTCGAGAAGATTAACATTGAGCTGAAGAAGCAAGCTTAGAAACCCATTGATCTAAGGTGATATAGGAAGATCTTACTTGGAATAAAAGCGAAACAGCCTGAAACATGCGAGAAAGGGCCATATATGTAAGCAAACTAATCCTGGTCCCTTAAGGACCCTAGAGATGGTGATACCAGTACAGGAGAGGCCATTAGAGGCCTGGGGGTGGTGAGAAACAACCATGTATGGCCATAGATGAGTGACGACGAGGTCTGATTAGGGTTAGGTTTTGAGATAATTGGAGAGGAAAGGGGTTTCAGGGCGGCTGTTGGTGAGAAATGATTAGGGTTTAGGGGGTCGTTTGATTAAAAATGGAAAGAGTTAATTGTGGTCGTTGATCTCTATGATCAACTGCTGAGATTGAAAGAATTTGGGGCCAGGTCGAGCATTAAGATTTGGGCTGGGGTGTATTTTGGGCCTGGTGTTATTTGAAATTGGAGTTAAAAATTAGGCTGGATTTAAAATAAAAGGGGACATTTGTTAAATACCATGTTTAATTGATAAAACAATTTTTTAAAAATAACCAACAAGCTATAAAAACTGATTTTCATGCCTGAAAATATATTAAAATAATTACTTAATATTTTAAAAATATAAAAGACTATTTTCTTGTAGAATAATGTTGTAATGCCTGTGTAGTCTATAATTGCAAAAAGCCTAAAAATACAAAAGTGGCTATTTGTGCAATAATTGAAACTTGGTACAAAATGCAAATAATAAAATTAAGCCACAAAATATTATAAAACTACTCGTGATGCAATAAGTAATTGTTTTATAAAACAAATACGGGGATAGATTAATAAAAACATTTTAAAAATGCATAAATTGTATGAAAAATACTGGTTGATACAAAAGCATTGTTTTGAAAATATTATGGGAAAAATTAGGTATCAAACGGTGGGCGCCAAACTGTTTATCGTAAAAATGGTAAAAACAATTTAATTTGATTATGGGATTCTAAATCTATTTTTATGCTAGTTTTTAGGCAGTTGATGCTATGTGAAAGACTTAGAAAGGAGATAAGAGTTTAAAACAAGGTGATAACCAAACCGATAGGTTAGCAATCGGGGCCTCGAGCTTGTCAGTTTGTGGCCTCGGGGTCGATTCTGATTTTCAGCTGGGACCTATCGAGTGCGATTGATGTACGACTAATAGTTATGATAAAATCAAAGATGTCTCTTTTTAGCCAATAATGTGAAATAAATGAAAAACAATGAATGAATATAATAAATGGAAGCAATAATACCAAGAGAATGTGTTAGAGAGCAGAGAGAATGTTCTTGTATATTTAGTATGGAGCAATGGGGTGTTTTGAAAGATTGAGGCAGGCCTCTGGCCTTGAATTGCCTACATATCCCTGGTTTTACAGGAATTATGTCATGTGTAGTTCTGGATTCATTGGTGGAATATACCGATGAAGTCATTGTAGAATGGACACTTGATGCAAGAGCGGTTATGGTGAACGGTTAAGTTGAGATAGTTTGAAGGAACTAGAGCGAGGTCGCTCCTGCTAGGATAGCGGTTGCTTGCTAATCACCTGCAAATAAAGAGATGCTATAGACATATATTTGTGCAGAAATTTAAACATGATGCAAATTTCTTTTGGACCATGAAAGTTGTTTTCGGACAATTAAGGATGACGTCCTCAGAACATGATATACTGGGCCATGAATTATTTAGTTCATGATTTGTAGGCCATGAAATGTTGTTCTCGAGCCATGAAAATGGTGCCACTGAAACATGTTGCCTTTGAATAATGATATGCAATTTTAAGAGATCATCGGGCCTTGGCATGGTGTATTCCGGCTATGAGGATGATGCCTTTTAGACTATGATGCCTTTGGATAGGTTGGCGATATTTCAGCCCATGAGATGCAATAATATAATGTTATCAAGACAAGGCTTAGTCTTGTGAATCGAAGGTCTGAGCTTAGCCCAATTGAAAAGCAAATAGATAGTGCCAGAATAGGGTGATATTCATGTGAAGAGAGACAATGCTTAGTCCCATGCAAATATGGATGCAGGGATTAACCTCATGCAAATATGGAGGCAGGGATTAGCCTCATGCAAATGCCGAGGCAAGGATTAGCCTCATCCAAGTATGGAGGCAGGGATTATCCTCATGTAAGTATGGAGTCTGGGATTAGCCTCATGCAAGTATGGAGGCAAGATAATCCTCATGCAAATGTGGAGGCAAGGTTTATCCTCATGCAAGCGTGGAGGCAGGGATTATCCTCATGCAAGCTTAGAGACAGGGATTAGCCTCATGCAAGCGTGGAGGCAGGGATTAGCCTTATGCAAGTGTGGAGGAAAGGATTATCCTCATGAAAGTACGGAAGCTGGGATTAGCCTCATCCAAGTGTTGAGGTAGGGATTAACCTCATGCAAGCGTGAAGGCAGGGATTAGCTTCATGCAAGCATGGAGGAAAGGATTAACCTCATGCAAGTGTGGATGAAGGGATTAGCCTCATGCAAATATGGAGGAAAGGATTAGCCTCATGCAAATATGGAGGCAGGGATTAGCCTCATGCAAAGAGCGAGTAGCAAATAAGAGTAGTATATGTCTTAGCTGGAGATATACTCGGTGTATGATGGCCCAATTGATAGTGCTCTTGTTATGTGTATATATTTGCTCATATATATATATATATATATAATAACAAAAAATAAAATAAAAATAATAATATCAAATAAAATAAATAAACTTGTTTAATTTATCGCTACGTCAGATGTGTCTGCTTTCAAAGAAAAAGTGTAAGTTTTGTGAGGGGAGGTTGGTTCGTGCTTTTGTCCGTTGGCCTTGCTTTGCTCTGTTCTGGAGGACTTTTTCGAGTTTCCCTAGGCAACACCTGACTGTTATGGAAATATATGTTTTCAAAATTATGCAATTATTGATAAAAGAGTCATATTAGAAACATATTGATATATCAAGTGATTTTTTAGATGAACTAGTGACTATAACACATTTAAAAGTCACTACAGCTTTCATGTGTTATAATTTTGAGGGTCTTCCTCAAAATTCTGCAGCAATTTGGTAGATGATACTTCGACCGTTTGTGGGTAACGAGCCTTGTTGAACTTTCTTTGGAATTTTGATCTTAAAATTCTGCCCCAGTTTCTGATCTTAGGGGAAATGGAAATTTTATTATGATATGATCGAACCCATAAGGCTGCCTACGTATCCCCTCTTAAACAGGAATTAGTTCAAGCGCAGTTCAATTACACCAGATGAAGAAATGTAAATAATCTAAGCATAGTATCTTTTGACTGCGGCTGAATTGATTGGTTTTGGCCAAATTTCTCCGTCTTTTTTTGCGAGTATAAGTTCTCCTCCTGTCAGCACCCTATGGACCATGTAAGGACCTTTCCAGTTGTGAGAGAATTTCCCTTTGGCTTCATCTTGATGTGGGAAGATCTTTTTCAGTACCAGCTGTCCTGGTGCAAATTGCCTTGGTTTGACCCTTCTATTGAAAGCTCTAGACATTCTATTCTGGTAAAGCTGACCATGACATACTGTGTTCATCCTCTTTCCATCGATAAGGGACAATTATTCATAGCAGTTACTTATCCATTCTACATCGCGGAGTTTAACTTCCTGTACGATACTTAAAGAAGGAATCTCCACCTCGGCTGGGATGATAGCCTCAGTACCGTAAACCAGCATGTAGGGAGTTTCCCCAGTTGATGTGCAAACTGTGGTGTGGTATCCTAACAATGCGAAGGGTAGCTTCTCGTGCCATTATTTGTGGTTTTCTACCATCTTCCTTAGTATTTTCTTGATGTTTTTGTTGGCGGCCTCTACGGCTTCATTCATCTGAGGTTTATAGGTTGTGGAATTCTTGTGCTTGATTTTGAGAGTTTCATACATGGACTTCATTAGATCACTGTTGAGATTGGCAGCGTTATCAATAACAATGGACTCGGGAACTCCGAATTGGTAAATAATACGTTTCTTGGACAAAATTTGAGACGACTTTCTTGGTTACAACTTTGTAAGATGCAGCCTCTACCCATTTTGTGAAGTAATCAATGGACACCAGAATAAAACTGTGCCCGTTTGAAGCAGTTGGCTCAATCGGACCGATGACATCCATTCCCCGAGCGGTGAATGGACATGGTGAGCTTGTTGCATTGAGCTCATTTGGCGGCACTTTTATCATATCTGCATGCACTTGACATTGATAGCATTTGCGGACATACTGGACATAATCTGTCTCCATGGCCATCAAAAAGTAACCAGCCCTAAGTATCTTCTTGGCCAAGACAAAACAATTCATATGCAGGCCGCAGGCCCCAACATGTATCTCCTCAAGTAGTTTGGAAGCTTCTCTTGCATCAACACATCTTAGAAATCCCAAATCAAGAGTTCTTCTATACAAGTTTCCTCCACTGTGGAAGAAGTGATTGGACAATCTCCAGATGTGCGTTTCTGAGTGTGGTTTGCATACTCCGGATATTCTCCTTTTTCCAAATACTCCTTGATGTCATGGAACCAACGTTTTCTATCCGTCTCTTCCTCGATGTGAGCACAATATGTTGGCTGATTATGAATTCTCACTGGGATGGGATCAATGAAATTCTTATCTAGATGTTGAATCATAGATGACAAGGTAGCCAATGCATTGGCAAACTCATTCTGAATTATGTGTACATACAAAAACTCTATCTTTGTGAACCTCTTTCTCAATTCCTTCACATGGTGCAGATATGGAATATCTTGGAATTCTTGGCGGCCCACTCTCCTTGTACCTAGTGCACAAGAAAATCTAAATCACCAATCACCAGCAGCTCCTGAATATTCATATCGATTGCCATGTTGAGTCATAGTATGCATGATTCATATTCCGCCATGTCGTTGGTGTAGGGAAATCTGAGTTTAGCAGATACCAAATAATGTTAACCTGTTTTTGATACCAAACCTTCTCCAATGCCCACTCCTTTGAAAATTGTACCCCCATCGAAGAACATCCTCCAACCGTCGTATACTTCGGTAATGTCTTTTCCTACGAACGACACTTCTTCATCAGGAAAGTATGTCTTCAAAGGTTCGTATTCTCCTCCCACCAGGTTTTTAGCAAGATGATCTGTCAATGCTTGTCCTTTGACTGCCTTTTGATTTACGTACACGATGTCGAAGTCACTCATCAGTATCTGCCACTTGGCTAACTTCCTGGTCGGCATAGGTTTCTGAAATATGTAAATGAGAGGGTCCATCATGGATATGAGGTATGTAGTATAGGCAAAGAAGTAATGCCACAACTTCTGGGCCGTCCAGGTCAAAGCACAACAAGTGCGTTCCAGCAGAGAGTACTCTGTTTCATAAGGTGCGAATATCTTACTCAAGTAGTGTATGGTTTGATCCTTTCTCGCTATCTCATCATGTTGTCCCAAAACACATCCGAAGGGTCTATCCAACACAGATAGATAGAGTATCAAAGGCCATACTGGTTCTGACGGATCCAGAACTGGTGGTATGGATAGCTACTCCTTGATCTTGTCAAAAGCTTTCTGACAATCCTCGTCCAGCTCGTCTCAGCATCTTTCCTCAGCATTTTGAAGATGGGTTCAAATATTACTGTGGACTGTGCTATGAAGCAACTGATATAATTGAGATGTCCTAGGAAGCTCATCACGTTCTTTTTGCTCCTAGGTGGCGGTAACTCTTGAATAGCCCTGACTTTAGATGGATCTAGCTCGATCTCTCGACGACTGACAATGAATCCCAGTAACTTTCCTGTGGGAACCGCGAATGCATACTTTGCGGGGTTCAGTTTCAAGTTGTACCTCCGTAGTCTATCAAAGAACTTTCTCAAGTCTTCCATGTGATCTGCGGCCTTCTTGGATTTGATGATAACATCATCAACATAAACCTCAATTTCTTTGTGTATCATATCACAAAAGACGGTTGTCATGACTCTCATATAGGTAGCCCCGGTATTCTTGAGACCAAATGGCATCATCTTGTAGCAGTATAACCCCCATGGCATAATGAAGGTTGTTTTCTCTGCGTCTCCTTCATCCATCCAGATCTGGTGATAACCCACGAAGCAATCTATAAAGGATTTGAGTTCATGCTTGGCACAATTGTCAATCTGGATATGTATATTTGGCAGTGGGAATTCATCCTTGGGACTGGCTCTGTTTAAATCTCGATAGTCAACATATACTCTGACTTTCCCATCTTTCTTCGGGATTGGCACAATGTTGGCTAACCGGGTTGGGTACTCAACAACCCTAAGAATTTTGGCTTTGATTTGCTTAGTAACTTCCTCTTAATTTTTAGGCTCATATCTGGTTTGAATTTTCTGAGTTTCTACTTCACTGGCGGGGACATGGGATTAGTATGCAAATTGTGAGCCACTATGGACGTGCTTAAACCGGTCATGTCATCATATGAACATAAATGTCCTTATACTATTTTAATAAACTGATGTACTCTTCCTTATCTGTTGGTGATAAGTGAATGCTAATGTGTGTCTCCTTGACGGTCTCGGCATACCCCAAGTTAACTGCTTTGGTTTCATCCAGATTGGACTTAGGCTTATTCTCAAAGTTTTCAACTTCCCTGACAATTTCCTCTCGTATCTCATCTTCTCCATCTAAATTACTATTGTCATGTTGTGTTGCCTCATTACATGTCACAGCCACCGGTTCATCAGGAAAAGTAATAATAACGGTGTAGAAAGGAAAGTGTAAAAGATAGTAATGAATAATAAAGAGCAATGCATTTGATTAAAACTGAAAAACATCCAGGCAAGTACAGCTCGATGAATCGAGCATTTATTTTGAAACAAGTAAATCATAAAATAAAGTTACTGAAAGTCTTAAATATCTAGAATGGCAATAGAAATAAAATCTGTCAAGATACCCAGGGACACGGCGGGCCCGGGCTGATATAGCGGTCCAGTTTCTGAGAAACAGCTCCCTTCTCCACAGTATGAATAGTGAGGACTTCTTCCTCATCCTCCTCCTCAATTATGGCACTGCAGTCCATGTCTTCATCCTCCAAGAACATATTCTTCAGCCCAGCTAATGCTTCCTCTTCTGCAGTTCCCCATATTGTATCGGCTTGGTGAAAATATTGATCTAGATGTGGCACTGGTTGCTCGAGAGGGTAATAATGTTCGTTCCATGGAGACGACCAATCATTATATTCTTTCCATGTGTACTGATATCCGAGCCCAATGGTAGTACCATGACCTTTCAGCCGTATCATTTTAGTGATACCCTGGAGATTCTTCCCAAGCCCTTTGCCTGGTTCATACCCAGACCATGGTAGTACGCTCTCTATTTTACTGCTCCACTCTTTGTCTTTCTCAACAGCATTGACACATTGAACGTGATGATAGGTTTCCCCTCTTAGCCTTCTTCTATTTCCGATAACCGAGATGGTTTGGCTGGTGTAAATGGGGTTACTTCCATCTTCGTGAATGATCACCTCCTGATGATTCAAGCTGAATTTCACATCTTGATGTAGCGTGGATGCCACAACCCTATCAACATGGATCCATGATCGGCCTAATAGAAGATTGTATGAGGCCGGTATATCGAGCACCTAAAACTAGACATTGAACCAAGTTGGCCCTATTTGCAAGCAAAGGTTAATTTCCCCAATCGTGGCCTTTTGAGACCCATCGAAAGCTTTCATGTTCATGCTTCTAGCCCGTATTTCATGTAAATCTTTGTCCAATATTTTCAGAATATCCAATGGACAAATGTTGAGGCTTGAACCTCCATCAATCAAGACCTTGGCAATGAATTTGTCTTCAAATTGTACCGTGATATACAAATCTTTATGGAAGATTATTTTATGACTTTCCAGCACTTGTCCCACCATGTTGGCCATTTTCCCGACGGTAATGTTGTTGGTTACATAAGCTTCACTCAACACCTTCATTAAAGCGTTCTTGTACGCCTCTGAATTTTGCAACAGCGATAGGATGGATACTTGAGCTGGGGTTTTGTTCAGATGGTCAATAACAGAATACTCCCTTGCTTGTACTTTCCAACAAATGTCATCTGGCCCTATTTTAATGATAGGTTGTTTGTTAGTGGCATCCTTACGTGGTCCTCCCAAGTGTTCTGGTGTATATACTCTTCCGGTCCTAGTCATTCCTTTCGCAGCATCGGATTCCTCTACCTTTGCCTTCCCTTTTTATTGAGCTTCAACAGCGTAATCCCAAGGTATTGCTTTTGAGTGGAAAGGATATGTGGTTGATACTGTCACTGTAAAAGGTGTGACTACTTCTACTTTAAACGTAGCAGAGGTGGCCGCATGTGGAGTCACCTCTACCTTAAATGGAACTGATGCAGCTACCTCAACCTTGAGTGGTGATTGAGTTTGTACTAGAATAGGAGTAAGTGTGGCCGAGGGCTTAAAGTCATCACCTTCTTAAATAAGCCCAATTGACCCCTTAAGATCCCCCTCTTCGTTCGACTCTATCATATGTACCCCCGCAACCTCTATGATCAAGGAGGGGGTTGTTGCGGATATTGGGTGCAACTTCCTTCGCCTGTGTGACCTTGTAGTCAATTATCATCTGGATCTTATCTTTCAATGCTCGACACTCATCAGTGGTGTGCCTCTTCATACCGGAATGGTACGGATAAGTTTTGTTTATGTTGACCCAGGATGGATGAATGCCACTGCGGGAATAGGAGTGACGTAACATGCAGCTTTCAACCTCTCATAAAACTGGACGATGGATTCAGCAATAGCAGTGTATTGTCTGGGCAGCTTGTGGTCAAAATTGGGTCTTGGTCTTGGATAATTTTGGAGAATCGGTAGTGACTGGAAATGAGACGTTTAGGAGTTATAGTTATGATAGACAGTGGCTGGTTGGGAATATCTAGGAGATGAGGGTTGATATGTAGGCGATGGTGCTTGGTATGTGGGTGGAGGTGTTTGATATGTGGGGAGGTGTTTTATATGTGGGTGGAGGTATTTGATATGTAAGTGGAGATTTCGGGCCCTGAGCTGCCATTACTGCCCCAATGTCTCTCTTCTTCGATATGCCGCCTGATTGGATTGCAATGCCTTATTTGTGGCCTGTAATGCCTCAAAGTTCGTTACCATCCCGCTTTTTATGCCTTCCTCGATTATTTCCCCAAGTTTGATGATACAAGAGAATTTATGGTTTTTAATAACCATCAATCTTTCATAATACTACGGATCCTGTGCTCTGACGAAGAACTTGTTCATTTGTTCCTCGTCCAAAGACGGCTTGACTTTGGCTGCTTCCGACCTCCAACGAGTAGCATATTCTCAGAAGGTCTCGGTGGGTTTCTTCTTGAGATTCTGGATGTAGAAAACATCTGGTGCATTTTTGTGTTGAATCTGAACTGGCCTTTGAAATCAGACGCCATACTCACCCAATAGGACCATTACTTGGGGTCCTGGTTGATGTATCAGGACAAAGCATCTCTATTAAGACTCATCATAAAGAGTTTTATACGAATCTTTTCATCCTTCTCGACCCCAACAAACTTGTCACAATAGGTCCTCAGATGAACCCTAGGATCACATGTACCGTCAAATATCTCAAACTTGGGAGGTTTGTACCCCTCTGGCAGTTCTACATCTGGCTCTATGCATAAGTCTTCATAGTTAAACCTTTTTATTCCTTTGCCGCCTTCGATACCCTGAACTCGACTCGTCAACTTCTTGAGTTCTCCAACCATGTTTTAATAAGCAAGTCCTTCTCGGAGGATTCCTGTGTATAAGAGATTGGTTGGATAGAATGAGGTATGATTTCCACGTATATAGGGTTGCTTTGATGGGTTCCAGGGACCTGGGTGTAATGATGGTCATTGGTTGAGTTTTGAGGATCGGGAATGGGTTGTGGTATGTTTTGGGGAGTGTGGTAAGTGGTGGTTGGTGGGTACTAAATTGGTTGATGGTGATGTTGTGGCAGAGTTGGTATTGGTAAGGGAATGAGATTTTGGGGCGGGGTTGTGTGTTGAGGTGGTACTGGAGGGTTTTGTAGATGTTGATTTTGTGGGTTCTTTGTGTTTTGTTGATTGATGTAGGGGACATTCAGGGTGAGTGACAAGTTTGCCAAGTTGCGAACCTGCTCAATTTCTCCTTGTAATTCCAATATCTTTGTTCTAATCTCAAGACTAGAACACTTGGTGTTGGAGTACTCCGTCCATCTGAAGTTTCTGCGTTCTCAACATTCTCCTTTCGGATACAACTTAAGTCGCCCATTTTTGCTTTTTTTTTGACTTTTGTATTGCTTAGAGGAGGAGGGGGGGGAGGGCCACTACATCTGGTGTGATATGCTAATGATGCCAGTATGAGCGAACCAACCTTAGGTGATGGGAATACAGAATAAAGAAAAACAAAAAGGTAGACAAGTCAGTAAGGATTTTGAAATATTTGCAGTATTTAAACACATATTGGTGGAATGCAAATTCGTGTCCTAATTTGGGAGCCTCATTGTGCCCGAGGTAGGTCTAACGACAAATAGATTGGGAGAACTTTAGATGCCAGTAAATGCTTCATTACATAATGTGAAAATAGACAATCCAAAAACGACACTAAGAAAATAGAAAAGTAAGTCACTATTGGCATTTGGCCTTATTACATTTAGGAAAGCAAATAAATTTGATCTACTTGGTCCCAGAAGGACCTTTACCAAATTCGATCTTCTTGACTCCATCATACAGGTTCCCTAGCTCGCGCAGACCCAGCAGCAAGTGGGTTATGGCTATATGTCCTCCTTCACTTCCTTCAACATTCATGCAATCCTCAATCCTCTTTATGACTATTTCCTCCAGCTCTACTAACCCTCCCTCCAGATATTCCAACTTTCTGATGGAAGTGACGGTCATTTCTTTTCATTCATCGATCAACCTCATATTTCTCTCGTGTATTTCCCGGTTTTCATTTTTAGAGTCATAGACCCTCTTGCACAACATTTTCTATTTGACTTGAGCTTCAGCTTCTTCTTTTATGATTCTATTCCCTCGATCGGCTCCTGGCCTCACCATTCCTTTCAGATTATTCTCTAACCATGCTGGGTAGAGAGGTTCACACCCCGAATGATACATGTCTGAATCAATGGTGTTCTTTTCCACAATGATCTTGCAGTGCCACATGTGCTTGTCACACCTTCTTTTTACGCACCCCGAATGTGGTATAAGGGAGTTTTTCCACTTTAAGTGACATTATTCGAAATGGGATTATTTATTCAATTCAGAGTCGCCACTTGGGATAGTTTATTTGGTGTCCCAAGTCACCTGTTTATTTTTAAATCCCAGATCGAGGAAAACTTCGACTTTCCTTTTGAAGTCTGCGAACCATAAATTATGAATAAGGAATTCTGTTAACCCGTGGGAAGGTGTTAGGCAACCCCGGATTCCGTGGTTCTAGCATGGTCGCTTAAACTATCAGAATTGGCCTATTATTTGATTTTAATACATGTTTAGCCTATGGTTCAATTTTAACTTTAATCGCTTTATTTAATTATTTTTAAAGGAAAATTGCAACGTCATTTAAAATACGTCTTGAACTACGTCACATAAATGCACCCCCGGCTCTTGACACATTTTATCTAACGTTGTTGAGATTTGGTTTTGGGTCACATAAATGCACACCCAAGTTTAGAGAAGTTAATTATTAAAATAACGCGCCTAAAGCAACTACACATTTAAAGTTTGCGAGGGCCATGGGAAATTCAACTAATGACATACCTCGATTTCTAAAGATTTAGAATTAATTACATGAGGGTCATGGATTATTTAATAAAATGAATTCTAAAGAACAAACCGCAAAGTGAAAAAAAAACCTCGAAAGCAAACATGCCTGCTATACAATTCTTCAAAACGAAAGGAACTTTGAAATTGCAAATTAATCGATCAAGGCTAAGCTATTTTGAATTAGCCTATATACACAATAAGTTACCTCTAAAATCATCAAACATCACTAAGATTATCCAACTAGAGATACACAATGTGCCAATTCTTGTTATCACTAAGATTTGATTTTCCCCGCTATATACATATGTGCATGACACTGTTCTTTCAAACACGATATGGATCAGGAAAAATGTGACGACCTGACCCGTCGTCTCATGAGTTACCACTCCGTTTCCCCCATTTTATGCTTCTTCATGTTTCACTATTAGTATTTGGTGAGTTATAGTTGATTCGGATTGGTTTTGGTAGGAATGAGGCACTTAGTCTTCTTAAGGAAGGCTTGGTTTGGAAAAGTTAACCAGAGTTTGACTTATGAGTTAGAGGGCTCAGATGTGGTTTCCTGTGATTTGGTTAGCTTCAGGAGGTGATTTGTGACTTAGGAGTGCGATCAGAATTAATTTTGGAGGTCCGGTGTAGAATTATGCTTGAATTGGCGAAGTTAGCATTTTGGCGAATTCCGGTTGGTAGGTGGGATTTTGATCCGAGTGTCGGAATGGAATTCCGAGTGTTGTAGTAGCTTCTTAGGTGAATTGGGATATGTGTGCAAAATTTTAGATGATTCGGAGGTGATTTGGTCGGGTTTTTGATCGAATGCGAGTTTCGGAAGAATTTGAAGAACTTAGGCTTGAAATTGTTGAGAATGGAAGATTTTTGTGTTGTTGGATGTGTTTTTAGGATTGGAACAAGTTTGAATAGGGTAGACCATGTCTGTGGTTTCGCTAATATCCCAGGGGCCTCGGGATGAGTTCGGATGGTTTAACGGAGAGTTTTTGAAGTTTGTTGCATGTTGATGTTGCTGGTATCTGTTGGTTTCGCACCTGTGGTTATGGGACCGTAGGTGCGGTCTCACTAAAGAGGCATGAAGAGCACAGAAGCGGAAAGCTTGGCCCTTGCTAGGTTCCGCAGAAGCGGAAGTAGGACCGCCAAGGTGGGCCCGCTGATGCGAAAAGGGACCCGCAAAAGCAGTATGGGGCCTCAAGTGAAAAGTCCACAAAAGCGGACGTTGGTCGCATAAGCGGAAGTCGCAAAAGCGGTATATCATCCGCAGAAGCAGAATGACTGGCAGTTAAGTGAGATTAATCTTCTTCGCGTATTTTTGAAAGAACAACATTTTGGACTTCGAACTTGGAGAAATTTGAGGTGATTTTGAACAGGGTTTCGAAGGCTTTAATCACGTATGGATTCTTGGACTTAGAATACAATTTTATGGTATAAAAACATGGATTTAGACTGAATAATCAAGGAATCAAAGGTCAAAAATGGTGATTTAGGGCTTGAACTTAAGAGAGTTTAAAATAGGGATTTGAGGGGCCAAATGGACTCCGATTATTTTGAATTTGATATGTACGGACTCGTGGCGAGACGAGGAATTCGGTGAGGTGAGTTCTGTAATTTTTCGAGAAGTGGGCCTGGGGCTCGGGTTTTGCTAGTTTCGAGATTTTTGCTATATTTTGATTGTTTTCGATTGGGTATTGTTCCCTTGGCATAGTGTGAAGTATTCGCTCCGCTTTTGGTTAGATTCATCACATGAGGAGGCCGAATTGAGGAGCAAAGACATCGCGAGCTTGAGATTTTGCCGGTTCGAGGTGAGTAATACTTGTAAATGATATTCTGAGGGTTTGAAACCCCGGATTTGCACATCATAGTGCTGCATTGAGGTGAATTGCACGTCGGATAGCGAGCGTGAGGTATAGCACCATTGGGAATTGTTACTTGGTATGTCCCGATTGATGAAATAACTACGTATTTGACTGAAACTACTTGTTATCATCATGATTTGGGCTGATTTCCATGTTTTGGGCTTCGTGCCGATTATTTGAATCCTTTAGGGATTACTATCATAGTTTCCATGATACTTGGCATGTTAAATGATTTCAGTCCTGAGTTAAACACTGTTTTGAAATTTCTAGTCATACCTCTAAGGTTTTAAAACTTAAACTACATTTCTAACGTTTAGAGCTGAGAACTATTACTTGGCATCGCCCTAGTGGCTCACATGCATATTCTAGACTGAGGATGGATCGGGATGTACGCCGCAGCAGTGTGATATTGATATTGTGCTTGGGCTGTAGGAGCCCCTCCGAAGTCTAAACCCCCACAGTGAGCGGGGGTACCCAAATGGATCGGGCTGCGCACCGCGGCGGTCACATGCATTGCATTATATTCATGCATTGGTTCCTGTTTGTACTACGTGTCATGACATTTAGCACTCTCATATCATTGGCATCCATGCTACTTCTTGCACTGTTTACTAGATACCCTGGTGTTATTTGTTGGTGGAGTGTTGTGCCCGAGGGGCTGACTTATGTGCTGACTTGCACTATCTAATATCACATTCATATGCTTGACTATTGGAAGAGGATATTTTCAAAAGAGTTTTTTAACTGAACCAGATATTTCTAAAGGATTTTCACGATTTTACTGTTTTCTCAAAGGGTTGTATTGTCCTATATAACATGATGGAGTGCTCTTACGTGATTTCTTGCCGCTCAGTTATTATTTACTCTTATTACTCATTGAGTTAGAGTACTCACTTTACTCTTTGCACCTCGCGTGCAGTTGCAGGTATTGTTCACCCAGAAGCGGGTTAATAGCTGATTGAAAGTATTACTACTGTAGTTAGGCAAGGTGACCGCCAGTGTTCGCGGCACCGGACTTCATCTTTTGATTTCAGATTTTATTTTGTATACTATTGGCCCTGTAGTTGTGTTCCGATTTCTTTATATGCTCGTGGCTTGTGACACCCCGGTCGGGTTGTGTTGGGTTGTAAAAATCAGCTATTAATGCCAGTAAGTCGTATTTATCCATTCATTTATGTTTATTAACTGTTAAAAGGGGCATTGTCGTTCAGTTGGCTGGCCTTGTCTTCACGAGAGGCGCCATCACGATCGGGTTTGGGAATTTGGGTCATGACAAGTTGGTATCAGATCCTAGGTTACTAGGTCTCACGAGTCATGAGCAGGTTTAGTAGAGTCTCGCGGATCGGTACGGAGATGTCTGTATTTATCATCGAGAGGCTACAGAACTTTTAGGAAAACTTCACTTTCTTGGAATTCTTATCGTGTGTACATGATTCAGCTTGAGATATAACTCTTGAAATTCCTTCCTCACGTCTGTATGCGCACATGAGCGCTCAGTATTGTATGTGCCTTGATGGCTTGTGATTCCCCGATCAAGGGGCGAGATGTGATCTCCGCGAGTTTGATGTTGAGCCAGTCTGGAGGACTTGAGGCTGGATCTTTGCCTATGGCTTGAGCACTGAGGTGCTGATTGTGTGAGAAAGTTTTTTGAACTTATATGTTCGATATTGTCCCTATTAGCCAGAATGGCGTTTGGATATCCATGGGATGAGTATGTTAGTACTGCGAGATGTATCTATATGACTTGGTAGTGACGAAGAAGTCTGCTGGATAATGGATGAACTGTTAAGTGTTCGATTCCTATTGTGATTCGATGTGTAGCCTGAATATGGGCACGTGAAGAATATTTTCGTGTATCCTAGTTGGGGAGTAAAGTGCTTTACATGTGGCGGAATGAGTTCAGGCCCAGGAAGACTAAATGACTGTGTAACATATATTATGGTGGAAGGCATGCTAAAATACTAAATTGAGGCGAAACAGGTGGGATATCTCCTGTGGAGTGTTCTTAAGTGGTATGATCCTTATGTGTATGTTACAATATCTCATTTGTTATTGAAGGGTACGTGTTGAAATTTGAATATTCGGGTCGCTTAAGGGAGTGAACTCGGTTGATGTGGGGATGAATGTGAGGTTTGCAGAGGATTGAAGTACTGGATGATCTGTGCTTTCACAAACTTGTAGATGATTGAGTTTAATATCGTTGTGGCATCATTAGAGTAAAAGAGTTATAAATTGTTATAGGTGTCTTGATGTATAGCTTCGAGCAAGTTGGGGAGGTTGTTGTTGATTAGCTGACTACACGGTTATGTGCTATGTTGGTTCCGTTTCGAGGTATGCTAGCGGATCAGTCCTAGTTGCAGAAAATAAGTCGAGGATGGCACGAGCGAAGCAAAATTTTGATAAAGGTTATATAGTGCTTCGTAGAGGTGAGGAAATAATAGAATGTCTTGAGCTGTTGTTGATAAAGAATGCTCAGTGTATAGAGAAGGAAGGTGTTTTCTTGTATTGGAATGGGATCATATCCTGCGGTATCAGAGTGCTAGTAAGGCACGAGTGGTTCTGTTCGTTAAGTCAGGTAATTTGCAGTTTGAATAAGAGTGAATGACTCTCGAGAATGGTTTTAATGTGTTCAAGATTTACATGAGATAACTAGGTGTCTTAAGGTTGTGTACGTGGTTAAAGATTGTGTTTTATTGGGGAAGGTCAAGACTTGTGGTATTTTTATGTTGCTTATGGGATCCTATGTATCGGTATCTGGAAAGTAATGGTAACGAATTCAGAGTCGCAGAAAGCTCTTCGGGGTAAGGTATTCTGTAATGTGGTATTTCAGGGATCAGTTGAGAGACTATTCAGTGGCCTATGGGTCTTAGACAGTATGGTCCTATGTTCGAGTCTCGTGTGATAAGCCTGGAATGAGGCATTGTGATACTACAGCGAGGTAGAGATATCAAGTTGATGATGAATCAAAAAGGATATTAGATAGACGGAATAGCTTGATGGTATACCGAACCGGAATGGTAAAGATATGATTAATTCTTTGTGTGTGTTCGAGGCAATGAGTTCGTACAGGTATTTTGCAGCAAAGCTCTTGAGTTCTGACAGCATGTTTAGCTTGGCCTAGTTAGAAGGATTCAGTCCTGACAGTTTAGCTTGTACAAATGGAATTGGCAGAGATGTTCTTGTTGGGTTTTATCGTGGTTTGAAGATGAGTATATTTTCTATGGGTATGCGAAGCATGGAGTGTGTAATGATTTTTCTTCTAAATAGGATCAATGAAAGTTCTTGACTAGTTGAGTGCGTCGATGTCTACAGTGCGGAAGGGAGATAAAAGTTCTCATATTACCCTTAGAGGGTATGGTATATGCGGTATGTTGTAGAGGACCGAGACTGGCATCAGCGAGGTTTCGGTTCAGTTCTGAAAGGAGGTTCATAAAACCCTGAGGCAACGGGTAGCCTCAGATGACCAAGGAAATGATACTGCCAATTGGAAATGATTTGACAAGAGTATACGTCTCAGGAAAAGGGTAATGTGATTAAACTGATGCTACTTCGGTAGTATTGCGGCACTTTCTTGCTAAATCGACTGTTGATATCTGAGTTTGTTTGATGGCATAGAAGAATTTTAGAATATCTTTCGTGGAATGATTGAGTACTCGAGGAGTAATATGTACTCATACTGCAGAATCTGGGATCAGGTACAGTGATCCGTGTGCTATATGGAGTTGGAGACTGGGAGTTCTCAGGTTCAAACTGTGTAGCGGTTGTGGATCGTGTGTATTGGTACTGTTAGCGGCTATTGGGATTTGGAAGCCCGAGTGGATCTTTCTTTGCTTGATATATTAGATTTTGGGATATGATACTGGAGTGTAGACTGATTGTCTCAATGCTGGGTTATTCTAGACTATTGTGCTATGGGTTATGTTGGAAAATGCCACAGGTTGCATGGCGGAGTGCATCGGATTATGTTCTAACAGGGTGGTTTGTATTCCAAAGACCAGCGGACGGTTGGGAACGATTGCTTTCCTTAATTGGGCCTTTGTGGCGGATATTAGTGTAGAGGTTTTTACCATTGATTCAGTTCCAGTATTGAGGGACTCTTTTTCGGATGCATTTCTTGCGGCCGGGCATGTCGTCGGGCGAGGTTGTGGATTTCGGTATTGATTGGTGCCGGGAATCGTATCATGCAGCTCCGGCAGGAGTTATAGTAGTGGAAGGAGCAGCTTCAGGCTTCCTGGTATTGAGTTCGTTGGCAGGCCGATGTGGCTACGTATTTGGCTTGAGTTAGCTTGGTTAGTTCTGAGTGGTATTGTTGAGGGATAGGTTGATTCGATCATTATTGAACTTAATAGTGATTTGGGGAGATCTATGAGTTGTTTTCTCTGCTGTGAGACGTTAAAATTTGTTGGTTATGGGCACATGTGGTGCGGTTCTATTGGGGAAATTCATAGAGGAAGTCGAGCGGGAAGAGTAATTGGGTGTTGCTCGGTAAATGGAGTTTTAGTTATGACCTATCAGGTTGTGTGTTGTATGTTATTTGTTTCACTGTGGGTGTGATGAGTTGCTTTGGTTCCAGACATCAAATTGCGCGTAGCTGTTGATTTTGAGCGTAGCGACTTGAGATGTGTCAGGTGCAACAGTGTTTGGGTAGGATCGCGCATTGTAGCGAGGTTACGTCGAGTTATGACCTTTCGAGGTAGGTTCAGGTGTTCTATCTCTATGATGTGAGACGGGGTCTCAGCCTTGTGTTGTGATAATACTGACAGACTTGAGTTACAGCTCTTTCGTTTGAGTCTTTTGTCATGATTTAAGTATGTTCAGACCGTTTCTTATTGGTGCGTGTATTATGCAAGTTGTGTCTTAGGCCTGTATTGAGGTGCCGTATCACCAGAGTGGTGTGTTGGATTCGAGGTGGTCATGGGAGTCATTAATGAATACGAACGGATTTGATTTCAGCTGGTTAAAAGGATAATATCGAGGTTTGGCCCGGAAATCTGTTGTGGTATTAGTCAAAGAGAAGTGGCTTCATGAATGGTTGATCTGAGCAATGGTTGCGGTTTATCTTGTGTTTCATTTGTCGTTGGCAGTATATGAAAGTGTTGGAATAAGGCTTTAGCTAGTGAGAAGTCTTCTATCGGTATTTGGCTATTGTGGGTAACTGCTGTGAATAGAGTCTATCGTTTCGAGTGTTTGGATTATGTGGTATATCATATGGTCCCACCTGAGGTTGCAGGTATGGTTTATTACAACTGGTTCGGGCTTATTCTGAGTATAGATGTGAGGTCTTAATCTTGTGTATGACTTCGGAAAGTGCGATGTGGTCCTATGATTTATGGTTTAGATGGACTGTGAAATTTCAGCTATATTGTGTTATCGGACCTATGCGAGCTAGGGTGATAAGGGATCACCCTGGGTATGTGCTTGGTAAGGCCATTCAGTTATTGGGTTGCTTCTAGTACAACTCTGGGTATGCTCGAGGACGAGCGTTTGGTTTAACTTGGGGAGGATGTGACGACCCGACCCGTCGTCTCATGAGTTACCGCTCTGTTTCCCCCATTTTATGCTTCTTCATGTTTCACTATAAGTATTTGGTGAGTTATAGTTGATTCGGATTGGTTTTGGTAGGAATGAGGCACTTAGTCTCCTTAAGGAAGGCTTGGTTTGAAAAAGTCAACAAGAGTTTGACTTATGAGTTAGAGGGCTCGGATGTGGTTTCTTGTGATTTGGTTAGCTTCGGGAGGTGATTTGTCACTTAGGAGTGCGATAGGAATTGATTTTGGAGGTCCGATGTAGAATTAGGCTTGAATTGGCGAAGTTAGCATTTTGGCAAATTCCGGTTGGTAGGTGGGATTTTGATCCGAGGGTCGGAATGGAATTTCGAGAGCTGTAGTAGCTTCATTAGGTGAATTAGGATGTGTGTGCAAAATTTCAGATGATTCGGAGGTGATTTGGTCGGGTTTTTGATCGAATGCGAGTTTTGGAAGAATTTGAAGAACTTAGGCTTGAAATTGTTGAGAATGGGGGATTTTTGTGTTGTTGGATGTGTTTTTAGGATTGGAACAAGTTTGAATAGGGTATTGGACCGTGTCTGTGCTTTTGGTTGAGGTCCCGGGGGCCTCGGGATGAGTTCGGATGGTTTAACGGAGAGTTTTTGAAGTTTGTTGCATGTTGATGTTGCTGGTATCTGTTGGTTTCGCACCAGCGGTTATGGGACCGCAGGTGCGATTTTGCTGAAGCGGCATGAAGAGCGCAGAAGCGGAAAGCTTGGCCCTTGCCAGGTTCGCCAGAAGCGGAACTAGGACCGCCTAGGCGGGCCCGCTGATACGAAAAGGGACCCGCAAAACCGGTCTGGGGCCTTAAGTTAAAAGTCCGCAAAAGCGGACGTTGGTTGCATAAGCGGAAGTCGCAAAAGTGGTATATCATCGGCAGAAGCAGAATGACTGGCAGTTAAGTGAGATTAATCTTCTACGCGAATTTTTGAAAGAACAACATTTTGGACTCTGAACTTGGAGAACTTTGACGCGATTTTTAAGAGGGTTTCGAGGGCATTAATCAGGTATGGATTCTTGGACTTAGAATATAATTTTATGGTGTAAAAACATAGATTTACACTGAATAATCAAGGAATCAAAGGTCAAAAATGGTGATTTAGGGCTTGAACTTAAGAGAGTTTAAAATAGGGATTTGAGGGGTCAAATGGACTCTAATTCTTGTGAATTTGATATGTACGAACTCGTGGCGAGACGAGGAATCCGGTAAGGTGAGTTCTGTAATTTTTTGAAAAGTGGGCCCGGGGCTCGAATTTTGCTAGTTTCAAGATTTTTGCTATATTTTGATTGTTTTCGATTGGGTATTGTTCCCTTGGCATAGTGTGATGTACTCGCTCTGCTTTTGGTTAGATTCGACGCACGAGGAGGCCGAATTGAGGGGAAAATGTGTCGTGAGCTTGAGATTTTGCCGGTTCGAGGTGAATAACTTGCACGCCGGATAGCGAGCGTGGGGTAGAGCACCGTTGGGGATTGTGACTTGGTCTATCTCGATTGATGAAATTACTACGTATTTGACTGAAACTACTTATTATCATCATGATTTGGGTTGATTGCCATGATTTGGGCTTCGTGCCGATTATTTGAATCCTTTAGGGATTATTATCACAGTTTCCATGATACTTGGCATGTTAAATGATTTCAGTCCTGAGTTAAACACTGTTTTGAAATGTCTAGTCATACTTCTAAGGTTTTAAAACTTAAACTACATTTCTAACATTTGGAGCTGAGAACTATTACTGGCTCACATGCATATTCTGGATTAAGGATGGATTGAGCTGCACGCCGCAGCGGTGTAATATTGATATTTCGCTTGGGCTGTAGGAGCCCCTCCGGAGTCTGAACCCCCACAGTGAGCGCGGTTACCCAAATGATTCGGGTTGCGCGTCGCAGCGGTCATGTGCATTGCATTGCATTCATGCATTGGTTCCTGTTTGTACTACGTGTCATGACATTTTGCACTCTCATATCATTGGCATCCATGCTACTTCTTGCACTGTTTACCACATACCCTGGTGTTATTTGTTGGTGGAGTGTTGTGCCCGAGGGACTGACTTATGTGCTGACTTGCACTATCTAATATCGCATTCATATGCTTGAATGTTGGAAGAGGATATTTTCAAAAGAGGTTTTTAACTGAACCGGATATTTCTAAAGGATTTTCACGGTTTTACTATTTTCTCAAAGGGTTGTACTGTCCTATATAACATAATGGAGTGCTCTTACGTGATTTCTTGCCGCTCAGTTATTATTTACTCTTATTACTCATTGAGTTGGAGTACTCACTTTACGCCCAAATATTTGAAGAAGAGTGGTCTGTTTGGTGATGATGAAGGAACGGAGATGAAGAGCAGGGGAAAAGCTGCACTCCTTCCTGTTAGGGATCTGATGTGTGTATTTAGTGTATAAAGAGGAAAAAAATACTTAATGGGTCAATGGTTTGGTCCTTTAAAATGGACTAGGGATTCAAATCAAATGGGCTGCTCCAAACTGGCCCAGTCCGATTTTTAGCTTCAAAATGACCCCTTTGCCTTTCTTTGTTTTCTCTTTTTTTTTAATAAATAATCCTACAAAAATCCTAAATTATCTAAGATGTAAAATTAAATTAATTACTTAATTACAAAAATTATAAAAGCTACTTAATCCTAAATCAAAAGAGAAAAAATAATAATCTAAAAATTAAAAGACAAAAAATTTAAAAATGAACTATTTTGTGATTTTCAAATTTTTATAAAGCAACTAACTACTGATTGATCCTAAGATTGTAAAAATAAAGACTAAATGTCATGCGTGATATTGTTGGTATTTTTTCGTGATTTAAATTAAATTTAACATGCAAACAATTTAATAAAATTCTACAAAAATTTCTAAAATGGCTGATAATTAACAAAAAATCTACTTTCTTGAGATTTTATAGGAGTATTTTGTATAGGGCAAAAATCACGTGCTTACAGATGCCCCTCTTTGCTCGAAAACATGAAGAGTTTTCGGGCAAAGATAAAGTGAGCAATATGAGGGATTTTTTCCCGTTTGAAACTCCATGAGAAGCATTTTTGAAAAGAGCCTAACCGAACCTTGCTTCAAAGGTTGCCTACATATCCTTGGCTATAAAGGAATCAGGTCAGTGTAGTTTTGGAAGTTTTGGTAGCTGGGACTACCGGGGAGCTGTGATTTCACTGTTGCTGCTGTTGCTACTGCTTGCTGACCTCTTTGTTACACCAAAAGGAAAATCAGAAAGCTAAGCTAGCTAGGCCTATCAACTACGAGTTACAATATCCCTATCTATAAGTCTCTTGAAGCTTGATCTTGAGTCTTAGCTGGTTTTTGCTGTTGACTCTGATCTGAAACTTGATGCTCGTCAGCTGTATGTGCGAGTTCTTTTTTCAGCTCTAGGAACAGAGCGGGACATGCGAAGCTTCTGACTTCAATCATACCATGAGTAGTCTACATCTTTGTCCGCTTCAGTATTTTGAATTCACTTCTTTTTGTTATTTTCTCCTTTTCTTTATTCTGGACTGAGGCTCATCCTTTCGGCCACTTCGGATCATGTGCCTCGAAGTCAAACCTGTTCAGGTGCCAAAACAAACAAACAAATAAACATTTTCTGCTCCAGTTTTCACTAGAAAAATTTCACGAGTCATTTGTGACAAAAATCTGAACTTTCTCTTTTCTTTTGTCTTTTTTTTCTTTTTTTTTTCTTTTTCGAAAGCAAATAAATAATGATTGTGTCTATATAAAAGGTGAAAGATCAGGGGACGGAGCCTTATATCTAAAATGTCAACTCAATGATTGGAGCCCTAATGTTGGTGAAAAGGAGACTAGGGAATGGAGGCCCTATGTCTAAAAATCAACTCAGCAATTGGAGCCCTAATGTTAGAAAAAAGGCGACTAGGGAATGGAGGCGCTATGTCAGAAAACTCAACTCAGGAATTGGAGCCCTAATGTTGGTGAAAAGAAGACTAGGTAATGGAGACCCTAGGTTTAAAAATCTCAACTTAGGGATCGAAGCCCTAATTTTAGCAAAAGGAGACTAGGGAATGGAGGCCCTACGTCTAAAATGCAACTCAGGGACAGGAGCCCTAATATTGGTAAAAAGGTGACTGGGGAATGGAGGCCCTATGTCTAAAACTCAACTCAGGGATTGAAAACCTAATGTTGGTAAACAAGGAGACTAAGGAATGGAGGCCCTATGTCTAAAAGCTCAACTCAGGGATTGGAGCCCTAATGTTAGTAATAAAAGGCGACTAGGGATTGGAGGACCTATGTCTAAAAATCTCAACTTAGGGATTGGAGCTCTAATGTTGGTAAAAAGGCAACTTGGGAATGGAGTCCCTATGTTTAAAAACTCAACTCAGGGATTGGTGCCCTAATGTTGGTAAAAAGGCGACTAAGGAATGAGGCCCTATGTCTAAAAACTCAACTCAGGAATTGGAGCCCTAATGTTGGTAAAAGGCGATTAGGGAATAGAGGCCTTATGTCTAAAAACTCAACCCAGGGATTGGAGTCCTAATGTTGGTAAAAAGGAGACTAGGAAATGGAGGCCCTATGTCTAAAAACTCAACTCAAGGATTGGAGCCCTAATGTTGGTAAAAAGGCGACTAGGGAGTGGAGACCCTATGTCTAAAAATCTCAACTCAGGGATTGGAGCCCTAATGTTGGCAAAAAAGGTGATTAGGGAATGGAGGCCCTATGTCCAAAAATCTCAAATCAGGGATTGGAGCACTAATATTAGCAAAAAGATGACTAGGGAATGGAGGCTCTATGTCTAAAAACCCAACTCAGGGATTGGAACCCTAATGTTGGTAAAAGGCGACTAGGGAATGGAGGCCGTACATCTAAAAACTCAACTCAGGGATTGGAGCCCTAATGTTGGTAAAATGGATACTAGGGAATGGAGGACCTATGTCTAAAAACTCAACTCAGGGGCTAAGGCGACTAGGGAATAGAGGTCCTATGTCTAAAAACTCAACTCAAGTATTGGAGACCTAATGTTGGTAAAAGGCGACTGGGGAATGGAGGCCCTATGTCTAAAAACTCAAATTAGGGATTGGATCTCTAATGTAGGTGAAAAAAGGCGACTGGGGAATGGATGCCCTATGTCTAAAAACTCAACTCAGGGATTAGAACCCTAATGTTGGTAAAAAAGGCGACTAGGGAATGGAGGCCCTATGTCTAAAAATCTCAACTTAGGGATTGGAGCCCTAATGTTGGAAAAGCATAAAAAGATTGATATTGGGGATTCCAAACTATCATATATTTTTTTAATTTTCTTCTTATTCTTCTTTTTTTTTAAAAATGTCGTTTCATCATTTTTTTTATTTCTTCTCTTTTTTTTTCTTAGTATAAATAATGAAAAGAATTTGGAGGAAACTTCCTTTTGGGTTGTTCCTTGCTGACTTGCGCATTTCTTTTCCTTTTTGGTTGCACATGCTTCTTGTAGGGTTGCTTGGATTGCACCTGTTTTAATTTTTTTTTCAAACAAAGAGCAATTGTTAATTTGAAATGGTGGTTGTTTTTGTGGCCTTGATTGTTTTGATCACTTGATTTCGGCCCTTTCAACTGCAACTGTGTGACGACCCGACCCATCGTCTCATGTGTTATTGCTCCGTTTCCCCCATTTCATGCCACTTCATGTTTCTTTATCGGTATGTGGTGTGTTAGAGTTGATTTGGGTTGATTTTGATAAGAAATGAGACACTTAGTCTCTTTAAGGAAAGCTTAAGTTGGAAAAGTCAACAAAATGTTGACTATTGAGTTAGAGGGCTCGGATGTGATTTCTAGCGATTCGGTTAGCTTCGAGGGATGATTTGTGATTTAGTAGCATGATCAGAAGTGATTTTGGAGGCCTAATATGGAATTAGGCTTGAATTGGCGAAGGTAGTATTTAGACGAATTCCGATGGGTAGGTGAGATTTTGATCTGAGGGTCAGAATGGAATTCCGAGAGATGTTGTAGCTTCGATATGTGATTTGTGATGTGTGTACAAAATTTCAGTCATTCGGACGGGGTTTGGTCGGGTTTTTGGTTGAAAGTGTATTTCGGATGTTTTTAAGAAACTTAGGCTTGAATCCGATGTGATTTAATGGTTTTACTGTTATTTGATGTGTTTTAATGATTGGAACAAGTGCGTATGATGTTTTTGGATATGTTGGTGCCTTTGGTTGAGGCCGGGGGGCCTCGGGGTGAATTCGGGTGGTTAAACGGAGAATTCGGAGTTTGTTGCATGTTTGAAGTTTGCTGGTTCTATCATTTCCGCATCTGCGGAAAAGGGACCGCATAGGCGGTTCCGCAGATGCGGTGGGGAGGTCGCAAATGCGGTTCCTAGAGGCTTGGCAATTTCCGCAAAAGCGAACAAAAGTCCGCAAATGCGGCGACCGCGGAAGCGGTTCTAGACCGCATAAGCGGTCCCTAGGGATTTAAGTCAGACCTCATATGCGGTCATTTGGATGCATATGCGGTGACCGCATGTGCGGTTATTTGGCCGCAGAAGTGAAAATCGTTGTTGGCAGAAGGGTTTATATCATTATTTCATCCGCGAACTTATGTCATTTTTCCTCCATTATGGA
>MU734842.1:2960-18686 GCA_026770625.1 Nicotiana glauca
CCGAGCCCTCGGGGCTCCAAACCAAATATGCACACAACCTCAAAAACATCCTACGGACTTACTCGTGCAATCAAATCGCCAAAATAACATCATTTTCAAAGAATCAAACCCCAAAACTCATGATTTTAATTTCAAAGTTCATCAACCTCTAGCTTTAGATATTTAGGTCCGAAACACATCAAACGACATCCGATTTCAACCAAACTTTACAGGAAGCGCTTAACCAATATATATGACCTGTACCGGGTGTCGGAACCAAAATACGAGCCCGATACCCTTACTTTTTGTTCAAATTTTATTTTCATTTTCCTTAAATATTTTCAGAAAACAATTTAACGGAAAAATTCATTTCTCGGGCCTGGGACCTCGGAATTTGATTCCGGGCATATGCCCAAGTCCCATATTTTTCTACGGACCTCCCGGGACCGTCAAATTACGGGTCCGGGTCCGTTTACCCAAAATGTTGACCAAAGTCAACTATATCAATATTAATATCATAATTCTTCAATTTTTTCACAGAATTCACATATTTTAACATAAAAACTTTCCGGCTTCACGCCCGGACTGTGCATGCAAATCGAGGCAACTATAAGTAAGGTTTTCAAGGCCTCGGAAGCGCGAAAAAAGGGAGAAATACGGTGATGACCCCTTTGGGTCGTCACAGCTAGCTCTCTCTCTCAACCTTATTTTTAGATCAGTTTTCTCACTTCCTCCGTTAGTCCTCCTTCTTATTTCATATGTCCTTTTATTATATATAAAGACGTGTGTGTATAATTGATGTGGGAAAATGGGGAAATGGATTGTGGGGTGAGTGCTGTGAGTGGGGGAAGAACGTGAGAGAGTGGGGAGTTAGGCTAGAAAAGTGGGGATAATGGGATTGTTATCTAATTAGTGTAGTTCCTAATAATTAGGAGGAATGTCCTAACATGCCATGTGTCATGTTATTATTTTACCATTTGGCTTCATGTGGGGCTTTTGTCTTTTGCTTTTAATTATAGATAGATATAGATAGTTTCAAAATCGAGCAACTGTTCTTGAGGTTTATACCCTAATTAATTTTTACAGTTAATTGTAAATTTTTTGAACCCCATGAATTGTTCATGAAGTTTGAACTTATAAAGCTTTAAACTCCATTAATTGCGCGTGGAGTTTAAAACTCCAGCATCTTTTCACCCTTAATTGTGAACTTTTTTAACCCCATAAATTGTTTATGGAGTTTGAACTATAAAACTTCGAACTCCAATAATTAATCTTAAGGTTTGAAATTCCAACAAAATATGCATCTATTTGTAAAAAGTTTGAGTCTCGTAAATTGTTTGCGAACTTTTGAACTTATAACTTTGAATTCAGCAATAACATTTGGGTTTAAAACTGTGATGACTCAAAGGGCCATTACTTGCTTTTAATTGAATTCTATATCTTCGAGGCCTTGAAAACCTCATTTAAAATTATCTTGATTTGCGTGCACAGTCCGGGCGCGTAGCTGGAAAACTTAAATATGAAAATTTGTGAAAAATAATAAGTTTTGATTATAATATAAGTTAATTTGACTTCGGTCAATATTTTGGATAAACGGACCCGGACCCGTAATTCGACGATCTCGGAGGGTTCGTAAAAAAATACGGGACTTGGGCGTATGCCCGGAATCGAATTTCGAGATCCCAAGCCCGAGAAATGAATTTTTAAGTAAAATTATTTTCTGAAATTGTTTAAGGAAACTTGAAACGAAATCTGATTAGAACACGATATTGGTTTCGGTGTCTGGTACAGGTCTTAGACATGGTTTAGGTCATTTATGTAAAATTTGGTTGAAAACGGATGTCGTTTGATGTGATTCGGACTTTAAATGGAAAATTTGATGTTTTAAGAAGTTTGAAAGAATTCATGGATTTTGAGGTCAAATTCGATGTATATGATGTTATTTTGGCGATTTGATCGCACGAATAAGTTCGTAGGATATTTTTGAGGTTGTGTGTATATTTAATTTGGAGCCCCGAGGGCTTGGGTGAGTTTTGGATAGGCCACGAGTATATTTTTAACTTTGAAATACAGCTGGTGTGTTTTTGAGCTTCAGGCTTCGCATTTGCGAAGCCAGTCTCGCAATTCGAGAGTTGGCCTGGGCAGCCTTCTTCGCAAATGCGAATATTCCATCGCAAATACGATGCCCGCCTAAATCCTCTGTTATCGCAAATGCGATATATTCCTCGCAAATGCGATGTCGCAAATGCGACTATTCTTTCGCAAATGCGAAACTTTGGGATTTTTGATTTGCGAACCCTGTTTCGCATTTTCCGCATCTGAGAGGTCGGGGTTCGCAATTGCGAACCACTGTTCGCATTTCCCATAACTGAGACCTGCATTTTTTTTTATACTTAGCCGATTTTAAACCATTTTTAACATCTGTCCAAAACACAAACTCCTTTGGGCGATTTTCCAAGAACAACTCTTCTTCCAAATCGATTGTAAGTTAGTTTTTACTCATTTCCTTCAATCATTAACATCTTTTAACATGATTTCAACCTAAAATCAAAGATTTTCATGGGGGAAATTGGGTGTTTTGGGTAGAACCTAGGTTTTTCAAAAATTGGGGATTTAGACCTCAATTTGAGGTACGATTTCAAAATAAATTATATATTTGAGTTCGTGGGGGAATCGGTAATTAGGTTTTGGTTCGAACCTCGGGTTTTGACTGCGTGGGCCCGGGGGCAATTTTTGACTTTTTGGGTAAAATTTTGGAAAACTCATTTTCATACATTGGGGTTGATCCATTTAGCATTTATTGATGTAATTAAGTAACTTGTGACTAGATTCGGGCGGATTGGTGGTGGAATCAAGGAGTAAAGCTATAATTGAGAATTAAGGAGGATCCGATGGCTATTCTAGACCGGCAGATTCGTCAGATGAGGTCAAAGAGTTTTCCTTCTGTTCGTGTTCAGTGGAGAGGTCAGCCTCCAGAGGCATCGACCTGGGAGTCTGAGTATGATATGCGGAGCCGTTATCCCCATCTTTTTCCCAACTCAGGACCTTCCTTCTTATGTCCGTTCGAGGACAAACTAGAGGTGGGGAATGTGATGACCCAAAGTGTTATCACTTGCTTTTAATTGAATTATATGTCTCCGAGTCCTTGAAAAACTCATTTAGAGTTGCCTCGATTTGCATGAGCAGTCCGGGAGCATAGCCGAAAAATTCAAATATGAAAATTTGTAAAAATGATAAGTTTTGACTATAATATAAGTTAATTTGACTTTGGTCAATATTTTGGGTAAACAGACCCGAGCCCATGATTCGACGGTCTCGGAGGGGCCATAGGAAAATACGAGACTTGGGCGTGTGCCCGGAATTGAATTATGAGATCCCAAGCCCAAGAAATGAATTTTTAAGTAAAATTGTTTTCTGAAATTGTTTAAGGAAATTTGAAAAAAAATCTGATTAGAACACGATGGTATTGGGCACGTATATTGGTTCTGGCACTCGGTACAGGTCTTATATATGGTTTAAGTCATTTATGTAAAATTTGGTTGAAAACGGATGTAGTTTGATGTGATTCGGACTTTAAATGGAAAATTTGATGTTTTAAGAAGTTTGAAAGAATTCATGGATTTTGAGGTCTAATTCGATGTATATGATGTTATTTTGGCAATTTGATCGCACGAATAAGTCCGTAGGATATTTTTGAGGTTGTGTGTATATTTGGTTTGGAGCCCCGAGGGCTCGGGTGAGTTTTGGATAGGCCACGAGTGCATTTTTAACTTTGAAATATAGCTGGTGTGTTTCCGAGCTGCAGGCTTCGCATTTGCGAAGCCAGTGTCGCAAATGCGAGCATTGGCCTGGGCAGCCTTCTTCGCAAATACCAAGATTCCATCGCAAATGCGATGCCCGCCTAAATCCTCTGTTATCGCAAATGCAATGTCGCAAATGCGATGTCGCAAATGCGACTATTGTTTCGCAAATGTGAAACTTTGTTATTTCGGAAGGGTTAGCAAATGCGAACCTTGTTTCGCATTTCCCACGTCTGAGAGGTCCGGGTTCACAATTGCGAACCCCTGTTTGCATTTCCCATAACTGAGACCTGTATTTTTTTTTATACTTGGCCGATTTTAAACCATTTTTAACATCTTTCCAAAACACAAACTCCTTTGGGCGATTTTTCAAGAACAACTCTTCTTCCAAATCGATTGTAAGTTAGTTTTTAGTCATTTCCTTCAATCATTAACATATTTTAACATGATTTCAACCTAAAATCAAAGATTTTCATGGGGGAAATTGGGTGTTTTGGGTAGAACCTAGGTTTTTAAAAAATTGGGGATTTAGACCTCAATTTGAGGTCCGATTTCAAAACAAATTATATATTTGAGTTCGTGGGGGAATGGGTAATTAGGTTTTGGTTCGAACCTCGGGTTTTGACTACGTGGGCCCGAGGGCAATTTTTGACTTTTTGGGTAAAATTTTGGAAAACTCATTTTCATACGTTGGGGTTGATTCATTTAGCATTTATTGATGTAATTAAGTAACTTGTGACTAGATTCGGGCGGATTGGTGGTGGAATCAAGGGGTAAAGCTATAATTGAGACTTGAGTTATGTTCAAGATATCGTGGTAAGTGTTCGATCTAACCTTAGCTTGAGGGATTAGGAGTTGAGTCATATTTGCTACTTGTTTCTTGTTGAGTACGACGTATAGGCATTGTGACGAGTATCTATACGTTGGGTGTCGAGCATGACCATGAGTCTTAAATTGATACTTGTTGTATTCTTGAATGATACTATGGTTACAATAGTGAGTAAATCCGTGGTATTGCGCAAATACTTAGTTTATTTTCGTGGAAGCTACTTATGAGTTAGAAATGGTGATAATTGAGATGATTAGGAGTTGAGTTGAGATTAGTTATAGCTTATTCTCCCTTGCCTGAATGTATATACTTGTACTGTTGAGTTCCCTTGCCGAGATAGTATAATTTATGGTTAATCCCTTGCCGGGACTGTTGTCATGATCACTATAAGCTGTACATTTGGAGCGGGTTGCACGTTGTAATATTTTTATTATTATATATATATGGATCGGGATGCATGCTGTAACAGATATTATATTGGATCGGGGTGCACGCTGCAACAATTATTATATTGGATCGGGTTGCATGCCGCAACAACTATTTATATATGGATCGGGTTGCACGCTGCAACAGTGTTAATTGATAAGGGATCGGGTTGCGCGCCGCAACAGTAGTGTTATTGTATTGTTGTAGATACTGTATTGTTCTTTCATATATCTATTTGGTTTCTGCTAGGTTGATATTGTTCCCCGAAGCGTGTACTCCCTCCCTTTTTAAGCTGTTTATTACCTGTTTATTTTTCTGCCATATATTATATAACTGCACAGGTTTATCTGGAGTCTGGTTCTAGCCTCGTCACTACCTCGCCGAGGTTAGGCCAGACACTTACCAGCACATGGGGTCGATTGTGCTGATACTACACTCTGTACTGTGTGCAGATCTCGGAGTAGCATTCGGTGCGCATTAGTAGCTCGGGAGTCAGCCTTCAGTCCACCGAGACACCGAGGTAGCCTTGCAGGCGTCCATAGGCCCGACGTCTCCTCTATCTTATATTTTATTCAATTATCTAATGTATTCGAGACAAACAGTGTTATATTTCCTTCAAATGGTTGTATTTAGTACTCTTAGTAGTCTGTGGATGTTGTGACACCTGGTTCTGGTTAGAGGCACGTGATGGTTTCGGGATATTTTGGTTTTACATTGACTTAAGACTTCCGCTAAATTTCATATTTTGCTGTTATTTAACTATTTACTTCTTGTTAATATAATTGGTAAGAGGATTTAAAACAAAAGTGTTTAAGGATTTCTAAATGAGTGGCTTGCCTAGCTTCTACGAGTAGGCGCCATCACGACTCCCGAGGGTAGAAATTCTAGGTCGTGACAAAAAATCCAGTAAATTTTTACACTTAGTTGTGAAAATCTTAAACCCAGTGAATTGTTCTAGGGGTTCAAATTGAAAACAAAATGAAACATACACACCTTATATTATCCTTTAGTTAATCATTTTATATACACATGGGTGCACTATAAAACAAACGAGGAAAAAATGAATTAAGTAAGAATTGATCCATGTTCCTCTAGGTAATTAATTCAACCTTCTTCGAGAATAGGTTCCAACAGTTAATATTATACCTATTTTAGAAAATATGTGCATCAAATATCTAATTTTTCGAAAAGACGATGGGTTTACGTGCCTATATTTTTACCTATAAATCTGCCGCTGGCACGAAGCATCGTGGTTATGCATTTTTTTTTATGGTTTGTAGTTTTCCCCCTTTATGTTGGGTGAGGTGGTGATCGTTTGGTTCGATGGGAATTGGATTAAGTTAAGAAAATGGTTGAATTAGATGTTTGGACGATGCTGCTCATTACAATTTAGGAAATTCAACCTACAAACTTGGTGGAAGTCCTTCAAGCAAATGGCAGAACTTCCAAAAGTTTGAATTTGGAGATGGTGGCATGATGAGGCGAAGCGTAGACTAGTTCATGAATAGATTGTTCTAGAAAATTTTTCAAAGGGTTGGAACTTTGTATAGGTTTGAAATCGGGCTCATCTATTGCATGACAGATCGAGATCGAAACGTGATGGGTTGAAGATCGACCCCGGATTTCATCGAACTAGGATACGAGGTCAAAATGCCCGTCCTCGAGAACATCGAGTCCATGATCCCGAAATCGATCCTGACCCTGAATGAGCTCGAGAAATCATTGCCATACCGAATAACAAAATGTCGAAATATCCGTAACCGGTTGGATATTGCGGCAAGAATCTCGACACGTATTAATGAGAAGCTGTAGTTATCTCGCATTGGCTATATATCAACGCAAATTTGCCCACTGATCCTGAAGATAACATCCATAGGGATGTTCGATCGGCCACACAATGCACACATAGCAGCGAAGATGGTGGAATCAACTTGCGGGTGATCTTTGAAATGTTACACGCTTAACAGGGTGCGATAGACAACTCCAGAACCAGAGCCGCGCTGATTGAGCCCGAACCATCCCAGGAAGTTGTTCACAGAGTTGAACCGGTATCATGGAGATCGAATGAGAATGAGTCAGGGACCAACCCGGTAATCATGAAGATACTCGAGGAACTGATGAAATGGATAGAGTCGGGAGAGAGTAAGATTGAGGCAAACGATGAGAAGGTGGAAACCTACAATTCCGGGGTTGATCAAATCCCAAAAGCACCGCTGATACTGAAAGGCCTGGACTCCAAGAAGCTCGTACAAAAACTTTTTCCTCCGAGCACGGCTCCCAAGTTGATCCTTAAGAATTTCCTCATGCCCGAGATTTCTAAGTACAATGGAACGACCGACCCGAATGAGCATGTTACCTCATACACATGCACCATCAAAGGGAATGACCTGGAGGATGATGAGATCGAATATGTCTTGTTAAAGAAATTCGGAGAGACCCTGTCAAAGGGAGCTATGATATGGTATCACAATTTACCATCTAATTTTATTGACTCATTTGCTATGCTTGCAGAATCTTTTGTGAAGGCACACGTTGGGGCTATCAAGGTCGAGACCAGGAAGTCAGATATTTTCAAAGTAAAGCAGAAGGATAACAAAATGCTCAGAGAGTTCGTGTCAAATGGAACGTATGGACCTACCACCGGTCACTGATGATTAGACCGTTCAATCTTTCATCCAAGGACTCAATGTTCGAAACAGTTGAAGCAAAATCTGATAGAATACCCGACTATTACTTGGGTCGATGTGCATAACCGATATCAATCAAAAATTAGAGTCGAACATGATCAACTTGGGGCTTCTTCCAGGTCCGTTTACCTTGTCAGACCCATCGATAGAATCAAGAGAGATATCGACCATGACCGAGGTCAAATAGAGATCGGTACCAGCCGTATAATAGAGATCGAAGAAGTAGTGGGTATGGGCAAAGTTCTATGCGAAATGAAAGGAGAAATGATCGAGGTTAGAGCACTCAAGGACTTATGAGCAAAAATGACTTCGATAGGCCTATCGGACCTAAGAAACACCAAGGTTATCGGAATATAACTTTAATGTTGATACGGCTACCATCATATCACCTATCGGATCCAAAGAGATCCTAACCGGATGTGCAAATATCATGGCATTTATGGCCACAAAATAGAGGATTACCGAAAGTTGATAGAGGAAGTAGCTTGGTTGTTCAACAACGAGCACCTTCGAGAATTTCTGAGCGACCGAGCCAAGAATCATTTCAGAAACAGGGGTTCTAACAAACAGACCGAACCAGAAGAGCCTCAACATGTCATTAACTTGATTATTGGTGGAGTCGATATCCCTCAAGGGCCGATGTTGAAGCGCACCTAAGTGTCCATAACAAGTGAAAAATGGACTCAAGATTACATACCATAAGGAACCTTGTCTTTCAGCGACGAGGATGCAGAAGGGATCGTGCAGCCTTACAATGATGTAATGGTAATATTTCTACTCATAAATAAATCTCGATTTAAGCGTATGTTAATTAATCCAGGTAGCTCGACCAACATTATCCTGTCGAGAGTCATAGAATAGCTCAGTCTACAAGATAAACTCGTGCCTGCAGTCCGAGTTCTGAACGGATTCAACATGGCATGTGAAACCGCTAAGGGTGAGATAACATTACAAATCAATGCCACCGGGACCATCCAGGAGGCCAAGTTTTATGTTATATAAGGGGACATACGGTACAACGGCCTGTTCGGAGCCCATGGATCAACAGTATGAGGGCAGTGCCCTCGACTCTTCACCAAGTGTTAAAATTCCCAATGCCGATAGGGATTACGACAATTTACGGAGAACAATCGGTTATAAAAGAGATGTTTTCAGTCGAAGAAGTGATTCTGATATCAACACTCGCAATGTCAAAGGAACCAAGTTCGTGTGCACAGCAAGAGGCCAAATAGAAATCACCGATGCCTGCCACGACCCAACCGGATAAGCAACGGACTGATGAAGAAGATAATTATGGGGTTCCCGATCTTTTACAGTCCTCGATGACTTTGACGCTACAAAATCAATGATCGAAGAATGTGTCATATTGATCGAGCATCTATCCGATCGAAAGATATACCTGGGCACGAGATTAACTCCCGAGCTCAGGAAAAAGTTCATTCAATTTCTCATAGGTAACATAGATTGTTTTGCTTGGTCCCATCTTGATATGACAGGGATCCTACCAGAGATAATCACTCACAAGCTAAGCCTGGACCCGAAACTCCATCCGGTCAAGCAGAAGAGGAGGCCCCAGTCCAAGTTCAAACATGCTTTCATCAAGGACGAGGTATCTAAATTCCTTAAAATATGGTCCATTCGGGAAGTTATATATATGGATTGGTTAGCAAACATAGTGGTAGTCTCTAAAAAGGGGAACAAATTAAGAATGTGTGTAGATTATAAGGATTTGAACAAAACGTGTCCCAAGGACTCCTTCCCTCTGCCCAACATCGATCGCATGATTGATGCCACGACCAACAATGAGATCCTCAATTTTCTTGATGCTTATTTCGGGCACAACCAAATACGAATGGACCCGGATAATAAGCAAAAAATCTCCTTTATCACTAAGTACGACATGTACTACTATAACGTGATGCCATTCGGATTTAAAAATGTCGGTGCCACTTATCAACGCCTAGTAAATCGAATGTTTGAGGAGCAAATAAGAAAATCAATGGAGGTTTACATTGATGATATGTTGGTTAAGTCCATATGAGTAGAGGACCATTTAAAACATTTACAGGAGACCTTCGGCATATTGAAGAAGTACAATATGAAGCTGAACCCGGAGAAATGTGCGTTCGGAGTTGGATCAGGTAAATTCCTCAGGTTCATGGTATCCAACCTAGGAATCGAGATCAACTCTGACAAGATCAAATCCATCGAAGATATCACGGTCGCGGACAACATGAAGGTCGTGCAAAGATTAACCGGACGTAAAGCTACCCTAGGGCAATTCATCTCGAGGTCCTTATATAAGAGTCACCGATTCCTTTCGCTGCTAAAGAAGAAGAAGAACTTTTCGTCGACTCCATAGTGTCAACAAGTCTTGGAGGAACTCAAGCAGTATCTGTCGAGCCCACCCCTACGTCACACACTGAAGGCAGATGAACAACTATACTTGTACTTGGCAGTATCGTAGATAGCGGTAAGTGGAGTCCTGGTCCGGGAAGAAAAAGGTACGCAATTTCCAATTTATTATGTTATGAGGACTCTAGGTGAGGCCAAAAATACGTACCCTTACCTAGAAAAATTGGCTCTTGCTTTGCTAAGCGCCTCTAGGAAATTGAAATCGTATTTTTAGTGCCATGCCATATGTTTTGTGACAACTTACCTGTTGCAAAATATTTTGCATAAACCAGAACTCTCAGGACGATTGGCCAAATTGTCCGTGGAAATTAGTGGGTACTATATTGAGTATTGACCCCGGGAAACCATCAAATATCAAATTTTAGCACATTTCATGGCCGACTTTATGCCGGTCCTGATACTTGAGGTTGAATGAGAGTTATTAGTAAACTTGGGGATGTCCTCGAGAATCTTGACCCTTTTTAGGAACGATGCCTCGAACGTAAACGGGTCCGAATTTGGCATCGTGTTGAAGCCACCAACAGGAAATGTAGTTAGACAATCTATTAAGACTATAAAATTGACTAACAATGAGGCCGAATATGAGGCCATGATTGCAGGTCTCGATCTAGCCAAAAGCTTGGGGGCGGAGGTGATCGAGCTAAGTGTGATTCCCTCTATTGAAAGGCGCATTGGGAAAGTTGCATACCTGGTGGATAACCTAGCTTGGTGGAAAATTCATCCTGTCTTCCATGTCAGTCTCCTGAAACCTTTTCAGGAAAACACGGAGGATCCTTCAAGGAGCCAGCTCACAATACCCAGTATTCGAGGTCCCAATTCAATCAGGAAAAGGCGTGTTGAAGCTATCCTTGATGACATAGTGATTCATGCCTCAAGGAAAGATCACCAAGTGTTCTTGGTAAAATGGCAGGGCTGTGATGCAGAAGAGAATACTTGGGAGAGGGGAACAAACCTCAAAGCCTACAAGAGCCTCATTGAAGATTATTTTGCAAGTAAGGCGCCGAGAACGTCGCCAACTCAGGTGGGGGAGAATGTCATGGGTGAATTCTCAGCCATGCCCCATAACCCCTTGGGCGTGCCCTGTGGCGTCCTAGCAAGCCTCCCAATGCCTAGCTCCATGAACAGCCCCGTGGTCTTGGCCGTGCTAAGTGACAAGCGCGCAGGTGCCTCTGTCGCCCCACCGATATCCCTCGCTAGCGCCAAGCCGCAGGCACATTCCAACAGCACCGTGCGCGCAGACAACGTCACGTGCGCAGACTGTGATGCCAAAGGCAATACTGCTGACAACGGACATGTTGCTGCCTTATACAAAACTAAGTCATTTTCTTTGTAAATATAGAGTACTTTTATTTCAAGTACTTCCATTATGTTTCTCTAGCGTATTCAAGTATAGTCTTGTAGTTTTGGATTATTTTTTTAAGCATTATTATGGGGGATCAAGCAATCAAAACTTTCTAGCAAGCAAGCAATTCTCTGTACTGGTGTCTCTCCCCCTCGACACCGTGTTGCTTTTTTGTAATAGCTTTCATTAATGCAATCAAGCTTTCTTTCATTCTCAATTCTCATTTCTGTTCTCTCAATTACTCTTGACATTTGTTTCCCCGTACGTCACTAACAATCTCGTTTAGCGTACGGAGGGGACCTCAGTTGGTGGGCAGCAACTGCAATGACATCACTTGCTTAGCCTTATGTCGCCCTTCCAAGGAATCTCAGGAAGGCGCCGCGTAATAGTAATTATGACACACAAGAATAAAAAGAAGTCTCTTCCTTGCAGATAAGTATCATCTCTTTTTAATTTTTTCTTGCATTTCTTAAGGAATTTCCTACTACCGATTTCCTAAAGGTATTGAGCCCAAGGGCCACCTTAGTCCGAGTTCAAACAATCGCTCCCACCCAGGAACTGCCGTCCGTAACCAAACTCGGACAGTCCGAGCTATCAGAGCTCGGGGGCACAAGTCCTTGTCGCGCCCCTTTTTCTCGCAAAATTGGGTTTCGACACGTGACAACTCTTTTAAAAAAGGTGTTTTAAAAGAGAGAGTCGACACCTACTGGATTTTAGGTGCATTAGGACACCTATTTTGCATATAACTCTATTTGACTAATTTGCGTCACCAAAGATCGGGTAAGGGCTCAAAATTACCTCGAAGAGAAGGTGTTAGGCACTCTTAGAGGTCCATAACTGTGGGTCCCAACTGAACTCGATTATATGAATTAGTCTTTGTGATCGAAGACAAGAAAATAAAGGGATTGGGGAAGTTCATTATTAAACACAAATAATTGATTGAAAGGCAAGGTGGGGGGTGGGGGGGTGGGATTCTATGTTTTTTAGCCTAAAGGATCACCCCGTGCAACATAAATAATACTTCGTAGCTCCCTCGAGATGGTGTGTTACTCATGTTATTCAGTGGGAACAGAGTCTTATCTCCTGCTACCCAATTACTATCTTTAAGTTGTTTATTTAAAGCGCACTAGTCAATTCTAAGTCATATCATACGTGTGCACTACCCGTCCTATGCCTATGGTCCAAGAGGCATTTGGACCTTTATTTTAAGGTGGTTCTAGACTTTAACTTAGGTTGCTCAAAAGGAAAATATTAAGAGACATACAAAACAATTTAGGGCTTTCACATATATGCAAGTAAGGGTACAAGTTAGCCTCTGCATTTAGACAACAAATGCATGCAAGTCAGATTAACAAAGATAGTTGATGATTTTAATAAGTTGAGGTTATAGAAACCTATAGGCATGATCTCTATATGAATTTGGATTTAATGAGCGGGCATTTTACAATCTCTGAAACCTATATAGTTGCCTGCTGATTACAAGTATAAGTGATTAAAACTATAGTCATGATATCTAGGCATTTTATGCAGTAACTGATAATGGTGATCATTGAATTATGTTTAGAATTGGCTAATCAGGTCCTATAGGCATGGTTTCTAGTGATAACAGTTAACACCGCGTTGGGGACTATTAAAGAAATAAGCAGGACAATTAATTAACTGACTCAGATCCTATAGGCATGATTTCTATAATTAAAACTGATTTTAGATCCTATAGGCATGATTTCTATAATTAAAAAAAAATAGATTTTTAGATCCTATAGGCATGGTTTCTATAAGTTTTGGATAAAGCAACATGTAAATATAATTTTGCGCACACATTGAATCACATTATTTCCTATAATCATGGTCTCCAACAGGCAGAAATAGAACGCAATTGAACCAAGTATTGAATTTATAGGCAAGATTGCTAACATATGATGACTGATCATAACAAAGTACCTATAGGCATGATTTCTAACTCACAACATATAATAACACATCGTCGAACCTATAGGCATTATTTCTACCCAACTTGTTGCAGTATAAGATAAAATCCCTTTCCCAATTTCATTAATACCCCAAAATATTCTTACAATAACTATTACAGACCCATAATGAATGTTGTAAATTATAGAGTAGATATAGCTATAGGGAGCCTACAGTAGGCCTGACCAGGCCTTCATTTTCACAATTCACCATAACACCAACGTTACATACTCATAGACATAAAGCATCCACGAATTGAATGATTCCCCTAGTAGCCTTAAAAATAGAATTAAGCAGATAGAACCAAGACCCCAGTATGTTAGAGTTCCCAAGGGCTTCAAAAACCCAAGGCAGTGGTCACACTAAGGAAGTTAACAGAGATCATTTAGAGGAGGAACTAGAGACCAAATCCTAGTGTGTCAGAGTTCACAAGGCCTCAATTGAACCCCGAGTAGTGCTCACACTAGGGGGGTCAAAAGGACAGAACCTAAGTAGCATTGGATTTCAACCGGCTAAGAATGGGATTCAAAGAACTCAAACAACAGGTAAAAGAGAAATGTCTAAGGTTGAGGGACAGGAATTAAGGGATTTAAACAGACACAACCAAATTGAACAAATCAGGAGACAGTTGATTAAATCACAGAAGTAAAGATAAGCTTAATGCAAACTGAAAAAAACAGGTTCAACACTTATCATAGGAACAATCACATGCTGAAAGAGTTAAGGAAATAACATGTTTGCAGGATTGACAAGTATTATTATACACCGATGCCCATTACTAAACATGTTGAAACACGGTTGGAAACTATGCTAAGTATATAAGAAACAAGACAACATTGTGCTAAACCACATAATCACAGAAAGAAGAGGACATCATGTTAGCAATGGGGCAAGATCACATACACATAACATATGCCAGGGCATTTTTATAGAGATTTTGGACAGCATGAAAGGTAAACAAATAGGAGATAAGCATTCAAGCATTGTTATAGAGGTCTACTTAACAAAATATGATTCAGTTTATGCCAAAGGTTTAGCCTGACACCTCAAAGTAACAATTCCAAAACATGCTGAGATAACGTTCTAAATCATAAGCAAATACTAAAGGGGTATGAGCATGCTGAGTGACATAATGACTAACACTGAAAGTCTCAACACAAATTACTGAAGAGATTCAAGGGAGTAAGTGAATAAACATGTTCATAGGCCTTCAAGAGTCAATACACTAACTGAATAGGCCTTAAAGAAGTTCAGATTACCCAATTAGGCATTGAAGTTTCAAAACTAGTAGCATTAAGAGTGAGTAAATGCAGAAGTTAGCAGAGTGATGCTTAAAAGTAAACCAGGAACGTGTTAAGCCAAAGATTCAGAGATAAGAACACATAAGGATGAAATTGCAAAAGTTAAGTAACCCACCAGTTAAACGAGAAATGCAAGAAAAAAACAAACCCACAATGTTCTAAATCATCAATGAGAAGCAAAAACCAAAACTTAATGGCCTTGGCTTTCCGCCGGCCAATACCAAAGTATAGAACGAAATAACAAAGTAAAGTTTTAGATTTAGTGAGGTTATAATGATTTCCAAGTCTATTTAAATGGAATGGGGGAAAGGGTTTTTATAGTGGTAGAGATTAACACATAAACATGGAAAATCATCAGTCAAATACTAGAAAGGAAAGCAATCGAAATCAATAAGGAAAAGAGGAAATTCCAGAACCCTAATTTTAGGCACAGTACACAAATTGACGAAAATAAAAACAAATTAAAAATCACCTACTGCATAGAATAAGATGAACATAGACAGAAATCTATTCAAAATCAAAGAATCGAGTCAGATTTGGTTTGATTTAAAAAGGATCTGAAACCCTAAATTAGGCTAAGTGAAAAATCGGCAAAAATAAATAAATCTACACATAAAAGAATTGAACCCACTTTGGTTCGCATCAGAGAAAATCTGAAAACCCTAGTTTTAGGTTAAGTAAAAATCTCAAAGATACACAGAGATTCATACCATAAAAAGAACAAGAACAAACACAGATGGAAAGGGTCAAAGAACTGAACTAAATTTGGTCCGATTTCTAAGATATTTTCTTGCCATGTTTAGGCAAGCAAACTAGGTAACACCATAGATGAACCAGTAGTGAGGGGAGGTAAATAAGGCAAGAAAATCCATGGTGGATTCCACTTTAGGGTCAGATTCAGAGGGGTTAAGAAAGACGGCGGCTAGGGTTCATGATAGACATGAGATGAGAGAGTTCTAAGGCGGCGGCGGGGGGGGGG
>MU734842.1:27177-39394 GCA_026770625.1 Nicotiana glauca
AACATTTTCCTAAAATATATTTTCTACTCTCTAACTAAACATTAGAAAATATTTTTCGGAAATTTTTTTTCACTCACCAACCAACAACAACAACATACCCAATATGATCCCACAAGTAAAACCACTTATTTTTCATGAGAACATTTTTATAGAAAATATTTTCCTTCACACCATACACACCCTAAATTTTTAAATATTGAAATGTCCTACTTTGACGATGTTGGAGCTTTGACTTGTTCTAAATGTTAATTGTTAGACTGTTCTAAGATGTAACTTGTTGCCTTGAAAGTCTTTGAAATGTTTAATGCAACAAGTACTTGAATGAGAAGTACGAGTCTTTTTGGCCAAGCTTGTAAGAAGCAACAAGTACTTTTTTTTAAAAAGGTATTTTTTTGGAAAATTTGAGATGTTTGGCCAAAACGAAAAAGTTTTTTTTAGCAGGGACAGAAGTAGTTTTTATGCTTTCTGGAAGAAGCTACAAATTCTAGTTTCTTTCAAGAAGTAGAAGCAGAAGCAGAAGCAGAAACAGAAAATTAATACATTTAAGACAAAAATATCCTTACATAAACTTATATTTTTCAAATTATTCCCCATTAAGTTAACATTTCTATTTTTTCCGTCTTTTACCATATATTTCGTCTCTTTTTTATTCTATTATATTTTTATTCACTATCTCCTATTTCTCTTTGAAATATTCCCCCTACAATAAATAGTTTTCATCTTTTATAGGGTGGTGATTTAAAAGAGTATATTTTTAATTTATATTCAGTGATATAGTTTAATCATGTAAATAATAATTCATACTAGATGCCCCCAATATTATCATTTTAGAATAACTATATTTTATATCGATTAAAATTTTAAACTATATTTTTATATAATAAACATTTAAATTTGTGACGATCCGGTCAGTCGTCTCATGGGTTACCGCTCCATTTCTCCCATTTCTGCTTCTTTATATTTTATTTATCCATGTTTTGTGGTATCGGTTTGGTCGGATTGAATCCGGAATGATTTTGGTGAAGTTTGAGACGCAGTCTCTTCTAAGAAGGCTTAAGTTGGAAAAGTCAATCGAATATTGACTTATATATTAGAGGGCTCGGATGTGAGTTCCGATGGTTTGGTTAGCTTCGGAAGGTGATTTGAGACTTAGGAGTGTGATAGGAATGGGTTTTGGAGGTTCGGAGAAGATTTAGGCTTGAATTGGCGAAGTTGATATTTTGGCGATTTCCGATTGGTAGGCGAGATTTTGATATAGGGGTTGGAATGGAATTCCGAGAGTTGCAGTAGCTTCCTTGTGTCATTTGGGATGTGTGTGCAAAATTTCAGGTTATTCAGACGTGGTTTGGTTGGGTTTTTGATCAAAAGAAGAATTCGGAAGTTTTTAGAAACTTAGGCTTGAATCCGAGGTGTTTTGGTTGATTTGATGTTGTTTGAAGTGTTTTCATGATTGGAACAAGTTTGAATAAGGTATTAGGATATGTTTGTGCTTTTGATTGAGGTCCCGGGGGCCCAGGGTGATTTCGGGTGGTTAACGGAGAAGTTGAGATGTTATTGTAGTTGCTGAAATTGCTGCTTTTGATGTTTTTGCACCTGCGGTTTGGGGACCACAAGTGCGGAGCCGCATGTGCAGTGGATTGGTTGTAGAAGCGAAAAGAGGTTTGAGCAACAGGAATCGAAGAAGCGGCTATGTGGACCGCATCTGTGGAGCTGCAGATGCGTAGGGTGATCGCAGATGTGGAATTGGCCCGTTAAGTGACTTCCGCATAAGTGGAGTATGGACCGCATATGCGGTACCGCAGAAGCGGAAAAAGGGACCGCAGATGCGGAACAACTGGGTAGAAAGTATAAAAAGGGTCCTTCGCAAATTTTGGGTTATTTCACCATTTTTGACTTCAGTTTTGGAGCTTTTTGGACGATTTGGAAGAGGGATTTCAAGGGAACTTCATTGAGGCAAGGATTTTGGACCTAAAACTCATCCCTATGCTATTATTTCATGGATTAGAGCTAGAATTTGTGAAAATTAAGGGTGAAAATTGGGGGAAGCTAGGGTTTAGGATTGGAGACCTATGATTGATGATTTGATGGACCATTTGAGGTCAGATTTATGAACTTTTGGTATGTATGAACTCGTGGGAGGATAAGAAATCTATTGGTGTAAAAATAATCGAATTCCGAGACGTGGGTTCGGGGCTCGGGTGTTGGTAGTTTCGGTATTTGTGCTAATTGTTGATTATTTTTGATTGAGCTTCATTCCCTTAGCCTATTTTGACGTCATCGTTATGAATTTTAGATAGATTCGACGCGAGTGGAGGCCGATTCGAGGGGCAAAGGCGTTGCGAGTTAGAGATTTGGCCGGCTCGAGGTGAGTAATGATTGTAAATAATGGTCTAAGGGTTTGAAACCCTAGATTACACATCATAGTGCTATATTAAAGTGAGGCACACGCTTGATGACGAGCGTGGGGTCGTACACTATTAGGGATTATGACTTAGTCCGTCCCGGTTGATGATTTGATTGCATATTTGACCGAAATCTATTTTCTATCATCATTATTTGGGCTGAACGCCATATTTGGGCTTCGTGCCAACTATTTGAATCCTTTGGGGATTTTATTGATAATTCATCATTGTTTGACCTATTACTTGAACTCAGTCATGTTATTTTCCACTATTTTTATACTCAGCATGTTTACTCTGTTTTATTACTTAAATGATATTTTAAATGATGTTTTGGGCTGAGAAACACTGTTTTACTATTGCCCAAGGGGTTTGTGAGTATTTTTGACTGAGTAAGGCCGAGGTTCTATGTTGTGAGGAAACACTGATATTGATTTGAGGCCGAGGGCCTGAGATATGTATGCCACGAGGTGGCTTGATTGATATGAGGCTGATGGCCTAGTGATGACGCCACGAGATGGCTTGATATTGCTCTTGGGTCGTAAGGGGCCCCTCCAGGAGTTTGCACAACCCCAATGAGCGCGGGTGCCCAGTGTGATGTGAGATTGCGCCCGAGGGACTGGTATTGTTCTAAGACATTGCCCGAGGGGCGGTTTTGTTGATACAGTGCCCGATGGGCGAACCTTTATGTGTTTATTTTTCCTTAATTGCATGTCAATTATATTCTTACTTATTGAAAAAGGATTTCTACTTATCTCTTGACTAGTTTAATGTTTTTAAATGGTTTTACTGCTTCATTACAGAATGCCTTGTGCCTTACGTGATTTACTTCTTTCAGTCATTATTTACATTTGTTACTCACTGAGTTAGAGTACTCACTTTACTCCCTGCACCCTGTGTGCAGATTCAGGCGTATCTGGTCCCGCTCCCGAGTGTTGATCATTCCCAGCTCAGGCAGATCTGAGGAGTCTTTAGGTAGCTGTTGGCGTTTGTAGCCCGAAGCTCCTCCCCATCTGATTCTTTCATGTCTTTAGTTTCGTACTGAACTCTATAGTTGTTTTGGAGTATTCCGTGTTGTTAGATGCTCGTGACTTGTGACATCCCGGTATCGGGCTGTGTTTGGGTCATATTCCGCATATTATACTATATTTTGCTTAGACTGTGGTTTAATTACTTGTGTTTCATGCGCTTATTATTGCTTAACTATTTAAAAAGGTGAATTGAGTTTAATTGGCTGGCCTTGTCTTCACGAGCGGCACCATCAAGACCAGGTCCGGTTTAGGGTCGTGACAGTTGGTATCAAAGCCTAGGTTACATAAGTCTCACGAGTCATGAGCAGGTTTAGTAGAGTCTCGTGGATTGGTACGGAGACGTCTGTATTTATCATCCAGAGGCTGTTGAACCTTTAGGAAACTTCAAATTCTTGAAATTCTTGTCGTGCGAATTTGTTGATCCGAGTACCAAACTTTTTTTATTCTATTCTCTCACAGATGGTGAGGACGTGCGCTACCAGACAGGGTGGACGACCACCAGTACCACTAGCCGGGGCCACTAGAGGCCGAGGACGCAGTCGTGGTCGTGGCATAGGCAGAGCAGCGAGGGCAACACCTGTAGATCCACCAGCTGCCCCAGCTCAGGACCAGGTCCCAGCTGTGGACACACCAGCGGCACCAGCCCAGGCATCAACTCTGACTATTGTGATTCCGGGTCTTCAAGAGGCCTTGGCTTAGATCTTATCAGTTTGCACTGGCCTATCTCAGGCGGTTTCAGCCACTAGGGCAACAACTACTTCTTAGGATGGGAGAGGCAGTCACACTCTCGCCGCTCGCACACCTGAACAGGTCATGCAGGGACTTCAGACGTTGAGGGAACACCCATCTCATCCGGTTGTATCTGCTCAGGACTATGTAGTTCCTGCCATGCCAGAGGATGAGCATCGTAGGTTAGAGAGATTTGGTAGGCTTCAGCCTCCGACCTTCAGTAGAGCAGAGGGCGAGGATGCCCAGGGCTTTTTTGACAAGTTTAGAGGATGCTTCGTATAGGCAGTATTCTGGAGATCAGCGGGGTCTCTTTCACTACTTATCAGTTTTCAGGAGCTGCTTTTACTTGGTGGGCGGATTTTGAGAGGCGTAGGCTCGTTGGTCCAACACCCCTTTCCTGGCAGCAGTTCTCTGCTCTCTTTTTGGAGAAGTATGTGCCGCAGTCTCACAAAGAGGAGCTGCATAGACAGTTTGAGTGGTTGCGATAGGGGGAGATGACCGTATCATAGTATGAGTTGAGGTTCTCTGAGTTGGCTCGTCATGCCATCTGGTTGGTCCCGACAGATAGAGAGAGGATCAGGAGGTTTGTCGGTGGTATTACTTATCAGCTTCGTATTCTCATGACCAGGGAGAGGGTGAATGGTGCTACATTCGAGGAGGTTGTGGATATTTCTCAAGAGATTGGGACTGTTCGTTTCCAGGAGTGAGAGGAGAGGGAGGCCAAGAAGCCTCTAGGATCTAGCAGTTACAACGGTGCTCCTTCGAGGGGCCAGTTTTAGCACGACAGAGGCCAATAGTTCCGACATGGTCAGTCATCTCGCCCAGGTTATTGTGGGGCATCACCAGGCCATGGGTCTCACAGTCCTCAACAGTTCCATTCTTCACTTATTGCCCTTCAAGCTCAGAGCTCATCCCGTGCTCCATCTATTCAGGGCTCTTCTATGCTGAGTGCATCTGCTAGTCGCTTAGGTGTGAGGGATTCCCATTAGTCCCTTTCTCCAACACCTGGAGTTGTTACGAGTGTAGAGAGATGGGCCGTATGTGGAGGCAGTGTCCTCATCATTTTGCTAGTTCATCCCAGCAGAGGGGACAGTCATCAACTTCAGCGCCAATTGCTCCACCACCACCCGCCCAACTAACTTGGGGTGGGGTTCAGTCAGCTAGGGGTCGCCCTAGAGGGGGAGGCCGATCAGGGGGTGGTCAGGACCATTTCTATGCTCTTCCCGGTAGACCCGACGCTATTGCTTCAGATGCTGTTATTACAGGTATTGTTTTAGTCTACCACAGAGATGCCTCTGTATTATTTGATCCTGGTTCCACCTTTTCTTATGTGTCATCATACTTTTCTCGTTATTTGGGTATGCCCTATGAGTTTCTTGCTTTACCTGTTCATGTATCTATCCCGGTGGATGATACTGTTGTTGTAGACCGTGTTTACCGCACATATGTGGTGACTATTAGGGGTCTGGAGAACCGAGTGGATCTTTTATTATTGAGTATGGTGGATTTCGATGTCATTCTGGGCATGGATTGTCTATCTTCGTGTCGCGCTATTCTGGACTGTCATGTTAAGACAGTCACATTGGCTATACCAGGTGTGCCACAGATCGAGTGGCGTGGTGTGACTGATTTTGTTCCTAGTAGAGTGGTCTCTTTCTTGAAGGCCCAGTGTATGATTGGGAAGGGATGTCTCTCGTATCTTGCCTTTGTGAGGGATGTCAGAGCTGAGACTCCCAGTATTAATTCTGTTCCAGTTGTGAGGGATTTCCCTAATCTTTTTCCTGTAGACCTTTCGGGCATGCCACCAGACAGGGATATTGATTTCGGTATTGACCTAGTGCCAGGCACTCAGCCCATTTCTTTTCCGCCGTATCATATGGCACCAGTGGAGTTGAAGGAGTAGCTTCAGGAACTCCTTGATAAGGGGTTCATTCGGCCTAGTGTGTCACCTTGGGGCGCGCCAGTTCTATTCGTAAAGAAGAAGGATGAAACTATGAGAATATGCATTGATTATAGGCAATTGAACAAGGTAACAATTAAGAAACAAGTATCCATTGCCTCGCATTGATGATTTATTCGACCAACTTCAGGGAGAGAGAGTGTTCTCCAAGATTGATCTCTGTTCGGGTTATCACCAGTTGAAGATAAAGGATTCAGATATTCTTAAGACGGCCTTCAGGACCAGATAGGGTCATTATGAGTTCCTGGTTATGTCTTTTGGGCTGACGAATGCCCCAGCAGCGTTCATACATTTGATGAACAATGTGTTCCGGCCTTATCTTGGCTCATTTGTCATAGTTTTCATTGATGATATTCTGGTGTATTCACGTAGTTAAGAGGAGTACGCAGAACATTTGAGGGTTGTGTTGCAGAGATTGAGGGAGGAGAAGCTTTACGCGAAGTTATCAAAGTGTGAGTTTTGGCTCAGTTCAGTAGCATTCTTGGGACACGTGGTGTCCATTGAGGGTATTCGGGTTGATCTAAAGAAGATAGAAGCGGTTCAGAGTTGGCCCAGACCGTGCTCAACCACAGAGATTCACAGCTTTCTTGGTTTGGCAGGCTATTATCGCCGGTTTGTTCAGGGATTCTCATCTATCGCATCGCCCTTGACCAAGTTAACTCAGAAGGGTGCTTCATTCGTATGGTCGGATGAGTGCGAGGAGAGCTTTTAGAAGCTTAAGACAGCCTTGACCACAACTCCAGTGTTGGTTTTGCCATCAGCTTTAGGTTCATATACCGTGTATTGTGATGCTTCAAGAGTAGGGATTCGTTGTGTGTTGATGCAGGAGGGTAGAGTTATTATTTATGCTTCTCGTCAGTTGAAGCCCCATGAGAAGAACTACCCCGTTTATGATTTGGAGTTGGCTGCCATAGTTCATGCGTCGAAGATTTGGAGGTATTATTTATATGGCATATCTTGTGAGGTATTCACTGATCATCGCAGTCTTCAGCATTTGTTCAAGCAAAAGGATCTTAATTTGAGGCAGCGGAGGTGGTTGGAGTTGCTTAAGGATTATGACATCACTATACTATACCATCCGGGGAAGGCCAACGTGGTGGTCGATGCTTTGAGCCGAAAGGCAGTGAGTATGGGGAGTTTGGCATATATTCCAGTTGGGGAGAGACCTCTTGTGGTTGATGTTCAGGCTTTGGCCAATCGATTCGTGAGATTGGATATTCTGGAGCCCAGTCGGGTATTGGCTTGTGTGGTTTCTCGGTCTTCCCTATATGAGCGCATCAGAAAGCGCCAATATGATGATCCACACTTGCTTGTCCTTAGGGACAGAGTTCAGCATGATGATGCCAGAGATGTGACTATTGGAGATGATGGGGTGTTGAGGATGCAGGGCCAGATTTGTATGCCCAATGTAGATGGGCTTCGGGAGTTGATTCTGGAGGAGGCCTATAGCTCGCGGTATTCTATTCATCCAGGAGCCGAGAAGATGTATCAGGATCTGAGACATCACTATTGGCGGAGGAGAATAAAGAAATACATTGTGGGATTTGTAGCTTGGTGTCTCAATTGTCAGCAGGTGAAATATGAGCATCAGAGACTGGTGGCTTGCTTCAGCGGATGGATATTCCATAGTGGAAGTGGGAGCGGATCACTATGGACTTTGTAGTTGGGCTCCCACAGACTTTGTAGACTGACCAAGTTCACGCACTTCATTCCTATCTGTACTACTTATTCTTCATAGCAGTTAGCAGAGATATATATTTGGAGATTGTTCATTTGCATGGTGTCCTAGTTTCCATCATTTCAGATCGAGGCACTCAGTTTAATTCCCCAATTTTGGAAGTATGTTAAGCGAGAGTTGGGTACTCAGGTGGAGTTGAGCACAACTTTTCACCCTCAGACAGACGGACAGTCCAAGCACACTATTTAGATATTAGAGGATATGTTACGCGCCTGCGTTATTGATTTTGGAGGGTTATGGAATCAGTTTCTACCGCTTGCAGAGTTTGCATATAACAAAATCTACCAGTCGAGTATTAAGATGGCTCCATATGAGGCTTTGTACGGGAGACGGTGTAGATCTCCAGTTGGTTGGTTCGAGCCCGGTGAGGCTAGGCTATTGGGGACAAACTTGGTGCAGGATGATTTAGATAAGGCGAAGGTGATTTAGTAGAGACTTCGTATGGCGCAGTCGAGGCAAAAGAGTTATGCTGACCGGAAGGCTCGAGATGTGTCCTACATAGTTGATGAGAAGGTTTTGCTGAAGGTTTCGCCCACAAAGGGCGTTATGAGATTTGGAAAGAAAGGGAAGTCGAGTCCGCGGTTCATTGAGCCTTTTAAGGTAATTCGGACGATTGGGGAGGTGGCTTATGAGCTTGCTTAGCCACCCAGTTCTAGATTGGGGAAGTATATTGGAGATCCGTCTCATGTTCTGGATTTCAGCACGGTTCAGTTGAAGGGTGATTTGACTTATTATGTGGAGCCAGCAACTATTTTGAAGCGTCAAGTCTAGAAGTTAAGATCAAAAGTTATAGCTTCGGTGAAAGTGCAGTGGAGAGGTCGGCCCGTGGAGGAGGCTACCTAGGAGACCGAGCGAGAGATGCGCAGCAGAAATTCTCACATGTTTGAGGCTTTAGTTATGTTTCTTGACTCATTTGAGGATGAACATTTGTTTAAATTGGGGAATATGTGATGACCCGACGAGTAGTCTCATGGATTACCGCTCCGTTTCCCCTATTTTTTGCTTCTTTATGTTTTGTTTATCCATGTTTTGTGGTATCGGGTTGGTCAGATTGAATCCGGAATGATTTTGGTGAAGTTTGAGATACTTAGTCTCTTCTAATAAGGCTTAAGTTTGAAAAGTCAACCAGATGTTGACTTATGTGTTAGAGGGCTCATATGTGAGTTCCGATGGTTCAGTTAGCTTCAGGAGGTGATTTGAGACTTAAGAGTGTGATCGGAATGGGTTTTGGAGGTTCGGAGAAGATTTAGGCTTGAATTGGCAAAGTTGATATTTTGGCAATTTCCGGTTGGTAGGCGAGATTTTGATATAGGGGTCGGAATGGAATTTGAGAGTTGTAGTAGCTTTGTTGTGTCATTTGGGATGTGTGAAATTTCAGGTTATTCGGACGTGGTTTGGTTGGGTTTTTGATCAAAAGCGGTATTCAAAAGTTTTTAGAAACTTGGGCTTGAATCTGAGGTGTTTTGGTTGATTTGATGTAGTTTGAAGTAATTTGATGATTGGAACAAGTTTGAATAAGGTATTAGGATATGTTTGTGCTTTTGGTTGAGGTCTCGGGGGCCTCACGCTGATTTCGGGTGGTTAACGGAGAAGTTGAGATGTTATTGCAGCTGCTGAAATTGCTGCTTATGGTGTTTTCGCACTTGCGGTTTGGGGACCGCAGGTGCGGCGACGCATGTGCGGTGGATTGGCTACAGAAGCGAAAAGAGGCTTGAGGAATAGGAACCACAGAAGCGGCTATATGGACCGCATTTGCGGAGCCGCAGATGTGGATGGTGATCGAAGATGCAGAATTGGCCCGTTAAGCGACTTCCGCAGAAGCGGAGTATGGACCGCATATGCGGTACCACCGAAGCAGAAAAAGGGACCGCAGATGCAGAACAACTAGGCAAAAAGTATAAAAAGGGTCCTTCATGAATTTTGGGTTATTTCACCATTTTTGACTTCGGCTTTGGAGCTTTTTGGACGATTTGGAAGAGGGATTTCAAGGGAACTTCATTGAGGTAAAGATTTTGGAACTAAAACTCATCCCTATGCTATTATTTCATGGATTAGAGCTAGAATTCTTGAAAATTAAGGGTGAAAATTGGGGGAAGCTAGGGTTTAGGATTGGAGACTTATGATTGATGATTTGATGGACCATTTGAGGTCGGATTTCTGAACTTTTGGTATGTACGAACTCGTGGGAGAATAAGGAATCTATTGGTGTCAAAATTATCGAATTCCAAGACGTGGGTCCGGGGGTCGGGTGTGATGACCCAAAAGTTCATCACTTATATTTAAATTAAATTCTGTGTATCCGAGGCCTTGAAAACCTCTTTTAGCCTCGTCTCAATTTGCGTGCGCAGTCTGGGCGCATAATCAGAAAGCTTAAATATGAAAATCTGTGAAAAATGGTAAAATTTGGTTATAAAATAAGTTATTTTGACTTCGATCAACGTTTTGGGTAAACAAACCCGGACGCGTGATAGACTGTCCCGAAGGGTTCGTAGGAAAATATGGGATCTGGGCGTATGCCCGGAATCGAATTCCGAGGCCCCAAGCCCGAGAAATGATTTTTTAAAGGAAACTGTTTAAGGAAATTAGAAATGAAATTTGATTAGAACATGTTAGTATCGGGTCTGTATTTTGGTTCCGGTGCCCAATACAGGTCTTATATATGATTTAAGATGTTTCTGTGAAATTTAGTGAAAAACGGACGTCGTTTGACGTGATTCAGACCTAAATTGCTAAAGTTGATGTTTTATGAAGTTTGAGAAAAATCCTTTGATTTTGAGGTTTAATTCGTTGTTATTGAGGTTATTTTGGCGATTTGATCGCACGAATAAGTTCATATGATGGTATTGAGTTAGTACGTATGTTTGGTTAGGAGCCCCGAGGGCTCGGGTGTGTTTCGAATGTGCTCCGGGAAGTTTTGGACTTGGGAAAAAACTTGCAGATTTTCTGCTATAGGTGCTCAGGCCTGTTGTTCATTGCGATCGCGTAAGGTAAATGGCCAGCCTTGACCTGGGAGCAGTTCACACTGCTATTTCTGGAGAAGTTTCTCCCTATTACATAGCGAGAGGCCTATCGAAGGCAATTCGAGCGCCTTCAGCAGGGATCCATGACTGTCACCCAGTACGAGACCAGATTTATAGATTTGGCTCGCCATGACCTTATTATACTTCCCACTGAGAGGGAGAGAGTGAGACGGTTTATTGATGGACTGATTCAACCGATTCGTCTCCAGATGGCTAGAGAGGCTGGGAGTGAGATATCCTTCCAGGAGGTGACCAATGTGGCCCGAAGAGTTGAGATGGTACTATCACAGGGGGTGGTCATGGGGCAGACAAGAGACCCTGTCATTCCGGCAGATTCAATGGTACCTCGTCTGGAGGTAGAGATTCATATGGCAAGGGCCATCCTCCTAGGCCCTTTCAGTCAGCCCTTCAGGTATCTCATGGTGCTTCAGGCGGCCATGGTTATCGCATGCAGTATTCAGATCAGTAGCCCTATTATGCACCACCAGCTCCCATCAGTGCACCACTGATCCAGAGTTTTCGGGGAGGTCATTCAGGTCGCCAGGGTTAGTCTCAGTTTCCTCAGCTGCAATATTCTGGTGGATGTTATGAGTGTGGTGAGTATGGTCATATCCGAAGGGCTTGTCTGAGGTTGGTGGATACTCAGTCATAGCAGCAGGGTTCCCGTACTATGATTTAGGCACCAGATGTTCCACAGAATGCTCAGCCAGCTAGGGGCGGGGGTAGAGGTATTAGAGGTGGAGGTAGAGGATTTAGAGGTGGAGCTCAGACCTCCAGAGGTGGAGGCCAGCCAACTACAGGCCGTCCCAAAGAGATAGTCCAGGGTGGTGGGGCCCAGCCCCGATGTTATGCTCTTCAAGCCAGGCCCGAGGCTGAGGCTTCAGATGCGGTTATTCCAGGTACTGTTCTGGTTTGTGATAGAGATGCTTCGGTGTTTTTTGATCCAGGGTCTACATACTTGTATGTGTCATCTTATTTTGCACCGTACCTGGTCATGCCTAGTGATTCTATAAGTTCTCCTGTTTATGTATCTACACCGGTGGGTGATTCTATTATGGTAGTCGAGTCCATTGTGTGAGCACGTGATTTTTACCCCAAGTAAAAGAATTCCAAAATCAAAATAAATAACTTTTGGTTACAATATTTGTGACTCGTGTGAAATACCAGTGTTGGTTAATTGGATGAATGAAGATAAAAAGGGAATTAATTAGGAAAATGCTATTAAAAATTATAGAACAAATACTAGGAAAATTGGAAAAAAAAAAATAATAATAATAAAATAAAATATAAATAATAATTACATGAAAATAATAAAATAAATACACTTGAAAATAAATAAA
>MU734844.1:8128-19643 GCA_026770625.1 Nicotiana glauca
CCCCCCCCCCCCCGTTCATGATCGTACTGAAGAAATGAATGCCACTGTGCTCGCCTCCTAGACCTTTCAAATCTTCTCATGGGTATTGAAATAAATTGAACACCCCTGTCCATCAATGCCGATGCAGTTGCGTGCCTTTCAACAAACCTCTCCGCACTCTGTTTGAATGTCATGCGGACTATGGCAGTGACAGGCAGTCCACGTGCAGACTTCAACAAGCCGTTGAATGACTCCGACACATTTGTAGTGAGGGCTCCCCATCGTCTGCCGCCATCAGCATGCAATTTCCACATGTGAAGCTCATGACGCATCAACCAAGTATAGGGTCGTGGATCTATCTGCCGGATAGCTTCCATGCGCCTCGTTAATTTGCACTGTTGGTGCTCAGTTGCAGCCATCCATATTAAGTCATACAAGGCCTTGTCAGGAAATTTCTTCTGGAAATTGGACTTCATGTGCCTCACACAGTAACGGTGGTATGCATATGGTTCCTGCCATTCAGGCAAGTGACGTACAGAACTTAAAATACCACCATGTCGATCAGATATTAGACAAATACCTGAACGTTGTTTGATAACGTGCCGCTTCAAGTGGTTCAAAAAAAGTGACCATATCTCTTCGCTTTCATTGGCACATATGGCAAAAGCTAGTTGAAATATTTGTCCGTTGGCATCAACTGCAACTGCAATCAAAAGCTTAATATCATACTTTCCATAGACATGAGTACCGTCTATGGAAATTAAAGGACGACAATGCACAAAACCATCAATTGCTACTTTAAATGACCAGAACACATAGTTGAAAATATATTCGGGTCCGTCCGGACTCCGCTCACGCCTCCATTCAATAACAGTCCTGGGGTTAAAGTGTTGCAGTGCGGCCATGCACCTAGGCAGATTTAAAAAAGACTTATCCCAGTCTCCATAAATAAGTTCAAAGGCACGTTTGTGACCGAGATATGCCTTTCTTTTGGTTATAGTACAACCATACTCCTGGTGGACGGCTGTAATACACTCTTTAATCTTGAACCTAATNAAACCATCAATTGCTACTTTAAATGACCAGAACACATAGTTGAAAATATATTCGGGTCCGTCCGGACTCCGCTCACGCCTCCATTCAATAACAGTCCTGGGGTTAAAGTGTTGCAGTGCGGCCATGCACCTAGGCAGATTTAAAAAAGACTTATCCCAGTCTCCATAAATAAGTTCAAAGGCACGTTTGTGACCGAGATATGCCTTTCTTTTGGTTATAGTACAACCATACTCCTGGTGGACGGCTGTAATACACTCTTTAATATTGAACCTAATGGACACTTCCAAATATGGAATCAAGACAAGAGAAATCAAGTCCACATCCAAGTTGAAGTGATTCTCATTGAATGTGTCCATTTCACATCTGTGCTCGCTAATAAATTTTCCCACTTTCCACAAACCTGATTTCTTCTTGCTAGCACGCAACATCCAGTGACAACCCATAAACCACTTACGACATACAGCCTTGTATACTAGGTGACTCACTTACCGTCACCTCACGGCACTCTCTTATACTGTAGATTTTTACAGCCCTAATTAGGCGAGCTTTATCGGGGAAATACATACCCTTTGTTAGAACAGTTGGTCTAGACTCATCCCACATCGCTGACCAAATTTCGTCATCATCCCTTGTGAGGGCATCCACGTTCGACATACTTGGAAAATTATCAAGGTAGGGAATATTCCGCTCATGAAATGACACGTGGCACTCGTACACTCTTTGTCTAGCGGGAGGTGGAGGAACATGCTCTCTCGTCAGCTCAAGTTAAACATTCACTTCCTCCTCATCATCACCCTCATCATGGAAGGGTGTGTCATCCCCAGACTCATCCGCATTGTTGTCATAATCACTATCATCTTCCTGACTTTGCGAATCAGCCAAATCATGAGTCAATACGTCATATATGGACAACTGTGTGGGGTCGGGAACATTAAGAATCTCGTTTTCACTGCACAAAAAGAACAAAATGATAAGTTACCCAATTACATAAATACTTTAGATATAGCTATATCACTTTACTTACAAGTCGTACTGTCTTGACATTTCATGATGGATATTTTCTTGTTGGTGATGACTCCTGGATGGACCACCGTGCTCCAATACTCCAGAACTATGCATATTCCAACTAGGGACGGGGTCATAACTTGTAAAATTCATATCCGGACGGTACCCCCTATGAAAAATATAAGTGTTAATACAAATCCAATTAAAACATAAAATAAATATCGCTAAAGCGTAGTAAAATTGAAGTTTACCAGTCGTCTTATGGATTATATAAAGTCAAAAAATTATTTTGTGGCTGCTCATTTGCCGGTGGTGACAAGTTTAAATCAAGGCAAGCTCTTTCATCAGCAATCTGTCCGGCAAAAACTGCTCCAGAATAACCACCCGATGACTGAGGGTTATCCCTACTATGCACACCCTCATTATTGGGAAAGTCTTCCACCTTGACGTACATTTCCAATAATTTTATTACAATAAATTTTCTGTATTCATCCGGAATCCGCAAAAAATCTCTAAGAGTTTCATTATCCTCGATGTTAAACTCGGAGTAATAAGCAAACCTCTATGGAGTCACTGAATATGGAAACCTACCGGTTACTTTAAGGTTAACTGAATGCTTCCTCACACTCATTTTTTTTTATATAACAACGAAACCAATTTATCATACTCCATAGTAAGCGGCAATTTAACATGACACCGTGGAGGTGAGTTATATCTCATAGAGTTATTCTCCAGCACAACCTCACCCCCCAATATAATGAAACCCTTATTTTTGGTTCTTCAGACATTGTAAAAAAATGATTGATAAGAAGAAAAGAGAAGTATGAGCGGAAGTTTGAAGTTTGTATTGAATGAATTTTCATAAAATTGAAACGCCTTTAAATAAGGCAAGTCCGAGCTTGGGGTGCAGAATTTTTTAAGGAATTCGCAGTACAATACCACATTTTATGTGTTTGAATATTGTTATGTCAGTTGATTATTGGTGGGGCCAAATTAATAAGGAATTCGCAGTACAGTACTGCGTTTAAGTACTTCGCAGTATTGTACTGCGAATTACTAAAAAAAATAATTTTTTAATAATATGCAGTACTATACTGCGAATTACTTTAACGGCTAAATTTTCATTAAAGTAATTCGCAGTCGCAGTATAGTACTGCGTTTTTTGTAGTTATGTAACTTTTTTTTTTTTAGTAGTAAAAACGTATTTTTTTTCAAAAAGGCATTAGAAAAGTTTCGGACTCTTTCCAAAACTCGTCTTGAAAATATATATTTTGATTTTTTTGCAACATTTCCAAATTCCACTAGTGAGAATACACTGAGTATATTATTATTGTTATTTTTTGCAAAATTCTGTTTTAACAAACAGACCAAAAAAAAAATGTGTTGAAACTTTTCTGCAAAATTTTGAACCAAACGCCAACTAGTAAAGAAGTTAAGCATTTTCCTTTTAAGAGATGTTACAGCTTGTAAACTACGAAAAGTCTTATAGTATGAATTACCGTAAAAAGTGGATACTCACAGCACAAGAAAAAGATTAAATCAGCAGATACAATATCACTCTAGACCGCCCCTAAGGTTGACAAACATTTCTATGCATATTTAATTGATGCAAGAGGAGAGATAAACTACAGCTAAAGTTGACATGAAAATTTTGAGTAAAAGGTTTCAAAACACACCCAAAAAAAAGATATTGTGCTATCTTTATTACCTTACATGTGCGCGTATAATGAATTTATATAGATGGAGAAAACCAAAAAATAATTAGCTACTATATGGAGTATCAATTAAACAGTTAATAAAGTTTCAATTCAAATTAATTGAGGTTACTGTATGATTTCTCTAAATGCATGTACTTCAGATTCTGACAGCAAAAAGAAATCAATCATGTTGCCATGAATTGTAAAAGTTACACTTAAAAATACTACTACTATATATGTGACATTCACATGTATATCTTTACTGCTATTGTTTTGCTAAAATATTGTTAAGTTTCCTATCTAAGAAAGAACTATAAACATGAAAAATTTGCTGACAGCTAGCAATTTTCTTTTAGTACAAGAGACGAGGGTCGAAAAAGAATGTGGGATAGAGAAGATAGGTGAGCTTTTGAGCATCATTTTAGGAATTGAATTATTGCCAACTTTATGGCGAGTGAATTTGGCAATAAAAATGAGGAGGAAGCAGCAAGCTACGACAGCAATATCACTAAAAATAATCCAAGGTGAATAATGGAAGGTTAAAAACTAATGCTACAAATAAGCATCTCATAACGGAAAAACAATATGGAAACAGGACAAAGTGAAATAGTTGTTACCTTGCAAGCTACATATGATTTTTTATTTTTTGCCTAAAAGGATCACTATATAAGTCTTTACAAAAACTTGGGGACTATACTACTATATTTAGTCCATGACTTGAGGGTATAAACCCATAACAAAAGGGGGAGGGACTTCCAAAAACTCCAGATTCATGTGTGCTAATGAACTGTTGAAAACAAAAGGCTACAGGTGTGTAATGTAGGCAACAGAGGAAGAAAAATTTCAGTTCCAAGTTACTCTAAATCCAGGAGAACCAATTCATTTTTGAGTCCCATCACACCATAATCTCAGTTCCAAGTCAACTTGCATAGAAGACTCTCCATCAGTAGCATGGATGCCTTTCAAGTTCCCAGACTCCAGAGACGTCGTTGCATTCTCAGGTGTTCTGGACTTATTCCTACTTCCAGAGGGAACAGCACACCCAACATTCTCTAGAGGTTCAGAATTTGCAGTCCCGTTGTCTTCCTTATCCTTCCCCGGGTACCAAATATCATCGGGATTGGGCGGAAGAGCATAAAAATCTAGTTCAAATGATCCTGCAGGTACACCATCTCCTTCAACTCCGGCCATTTTGAAAGAGGGAATTCGATGAGAGAACTTGTAAGTCTTTTGGATGTATAAAGAACGTATCAACTACAGTCGGATTTGTTCGCTGGAAAAGGCTATCAAATCCGGTCACTTTATCTAAGTAACCAACTTCGAGACCAACACTATAAACATAATCAGAAAGAATCTCCACAACTTCATACTTGTATTCCCTGTGATTGCATGGATCGCAGGTCCAACTAAAATCCCAATCTTTGAAGAGAGCCCACGTTTCCCCTTTCCTAGGATATACAAAGTAAGGACCTCCCTTGCCCTTAAACCACTGCATTTCTTGAGAAAATAAACAGAGATCAGAAGTATATTCAATACTCCCAGCACCCCCACATTTAAATCTCCCACAGCCAACAGGCAAGAGACTCCTGACCCAAGTTTGCTCTCTTGGATATTCTGGACGAGGCTCGAGCCATCTGAGTTTTATCCTAAATTCAGGACTGGATACCTGCTTAATGAGAGCATAGCATCTTGGCATCTCATCATCCGTATCATAGCAAGCCCAAATCTGGTCAACTGCAAAGCAACCTTGTGATCTATACTTGTCAAAATCAGTGAATTCAGGATAAAGACGATCATCCTCTGAAGGATTACTTTCAGAAAGTTCATTTGGTTCTGAATCAGAATCAACCGGAAGTTCAACACCCTTTGCGACACCTGATGGCTGTCCAGAAGCCTGATCGTTAACTGTCACAATCTTGGAGGAGTTGTTCTGCACATCCCCTTCAGGAAGGCCCACTCCAATTTGATCTAATCTTTCCACGGAATTACTGCACGACCTAGTTACACTGGTATGCTTTTGACCATCACCACCAACATCTTCTTTCTGCTGAGGTCTACTGTCTCTAGCTGACTGTAACCTTGCCTTCTTCAGTGGGCTTGCCAAATCATTCAAATCATCAGCTGCAGGAGTTGTATTTGGTTCTGAATCAGAATCAATAGAACCAGAACCAACAATAAGTTCAACTTTTTTAGTACCACTTGAAGGCGGTCTAGAAGCCTGTTTGTTAACTGTCCCAACCTTGGAATAGTTGTTTTGCACAGACCCTTCAGGGAGTCGCACTACATCTTGATTTAATCTTTCCACGGAATTACTGCACGACCTAGTTACACCGGCATACTTTTGATCATCACAGCCAACAGCTTCTTCCTGCTGAGGTTTACTATCTCCAACTGACTGATTAGACTGGGCCTTCTTCAGATGGCTTGCCAAATCATTCTCTTCATTGTGTAGAGAAGTAGTATCCGGTTCTGAATCAGATATAACAGCGCGTTCAACTTTTTCTGGGCCACCTGATGGCGGTCTAAAATAAGGTTCTTTATCCAAACTTGATGCATAAACATGAGCAGAACCATCATTAAACTGTAACAGAGTATTGACATCTTCTTGGTCTCTCAGCTGTATCAATTGGGACCTATCGAACTTTACTGTAAACTGCAAGACCTTATCTGAAGGATCAATGCCTAATCGGCCAAAAACTGTATTCACAAAATCATTATACTTTATGCCTGTCTTCACAATAACCTGACGGGTAATACCTCCCACATATGAAGTGGATCCATCTGGAAGCACCTTACTCGTCCAACCCCAATGACAGAAACAAAACAGCGTTTTATCTTCGGTTCCCATCATGAAAAATGTAAGTGAACAGGCTCAAAGGGTAACAATCTCGAAAAAGCTAAAAGACCTGATCGAAGAATAAAATGAATTTACACGAAGTTACATACCAAGTGTGAATGTACTAAAATAATAATCCATAAAAAAAGAACACAAAAGCATGAGGATTAACCAAGCATCTTAATAAAAACATCTTCTTCTTTTTTTTTTTTGCTAATAATAATAAAAACATCTGTTTCATTTAAGTTATTACATGTCAAGCGCCAAATTCTAAATGACGGATAGGAATGTAAAACCTGCCCGTCAGTAAAATTTTGGCTGTAGGAAGAAATAGCATCATCTAGAATGGGAAAACACTTACCTTGTTAAATTTTAACAAAAGGAGGTCTTTTCTACCATGCTTTTGAAATTAAAACCCTCCTTTTCTTTATGTGAAGTTTGTCACTTTTTCTTCTTGGAGAAGAGTTAAATCGTTTTTCGAAATATTTTCTATTTTTATGGAAAATGACGATTTTGGTACTTAAAATCACTGCCTTATTCTAGTTTTGATCCTTGTGTTATTCTACATTACACGTAAGGGATCTATTTTGACCCTTATCGATAATTACTTACCGATTATCGATTTGTACCTATGCTTATAGTTATCGTTTCAATAAGTTTTCGATTTTTTCGATTTCGATTTATCGATTTTTGGGGCTTATCGATTCGGTTATCGATTACACCAATAAGAAAATTTGCGGGATTCCACGGAAAGTATATCGCTATAAACACGCCTAACTAATATGGATAAAAAGAAGCTAAAATAAGACGAACATCATTTATAACATAAAAATCGTGTCAACAAGCACATGCAACGAAACTAAAGTAAGGGATCAAATGTATGTCACCAACACTCCAACGGTATAAAAAAAATACATCATCACGACTAATTTTGTTTTCCATTAATTTGAACTTCATTCCCTTGAGCTTTAAATATGATCATTCCTTAAATGTGGTAGAGGAAATAATAGAGTTAGGGATTTAGGGTAAAGAAAGGGTACTATAGAATAAGGGTAAAAAAATTATAAAAAAATTAATTTTTTTTCTTTCTAGTATATCTTATCGGTTTATAGATAAACCGATAAACCGATAAACCGAAGAGGATAAATCGAAATCGAAATCGATTACTCGATAAGGAAAATTTTGAAATCGAAATCGAAATCGATAAATCAATAAACCGATAAAAAATAATCGATTCGATTTATCGATAAACCAATTTGAATGTACACCCATAATTGCACGTTTAACCTTTCTTTTCTTTTCTTTTCTTTTTGGTCAAAGTAAAAAAATTTATTCAACCAAAATTGTATATTTACATCCACTAGTTCCATTTGGACTCAAGAACTAGTCATCTCTATGTCTATCTATCTAAGGGGTCGTTTGGTAGGAGGTATTAGAAAAAATAATGCAAGCATTAGCTCTATACATTATTAATACCTTATTTAGTACGTTTTTTCAACCTGTGTATAACTAATGTATTAATTATACATCATACTTAATATTATCCTATGTATAAGTAATGCATAGAAAATCATGAAATTAGTAATACCAAGGCTATTAATGCATGCATTAGTATGGTTAAAGATAAAATTATCCTTAAAGTTCAATAAAGCTAGAGAATATGGAGGGCATTTTTGTAAACAACTATTTTTCTTAAAAATTATGCAATGCATTATAATTTTAATATATCACACCAAACAATAGATAAAAAATAATATCTGCATAACTAATGCTTGCATTGCTAACACATGTATTACTAATACACCTTATTCCACACTATTCTTACACACCCTACCAAACAACCCCTAAGAGTATTAACTTTTGCATTTACATTCAAGTTATCTACTCTTTGCTAAGATAATTATTTAACCTATCTAATATCTTTCTCCAATTGTTATAATTTTGTTCTCTGATGTGTAGTTGGAGGCTGATTTCTCTAAGTCTTTGTTGACTCTCCTTCCTTTTATTTTAAAATCTTCTGGTATTCCTTTCACTTCATACATGGTAAACTGTTTCTGCAAATAGCCATGTCAGTACCTGTGCTTTAGCTCTGCTTCCTCTACACCTCTTAGCCATCCAACATACTTACTCATTCCATGTTCTAGGAAGTCTGTTTTCACCCATTCATCTTAATAAAGAAGTCCACGTATCTCTTGCATAATTGCATTTAAAGAATAGATGAGCTAATGATTCTGTAGTTCATACGGAATATAAGACAGTCCTTTGGAAAATTAGTCCCCCATTTCTTTAATTTGTCCACAGTTGCAAGTCTCTGTCTGATGGCTAACTACATGATGAACTAATGTCTAGGTATCTGCCTTGCCTCCATGATGAGATTTTTTCAATGTACTTTCAGATATTGTGGTTGAAAAGATAAGTAAGCTTTCTTTATGCTAAAGTTACCACTCTTGCTGTATTTTTCCAGTTCCACCTTGTTGTTTCTGTTTCCAAACCAATTCCTTGCATCAAATATTTTTCTCACAAGCCAACAAGCTTGTGAAGGAGTTTTCATAGAATCTATATCCTTGTTTTTTATGTAGTAACTATGTATCCACTGCAGCCATAGGGATTCCTTCCTTGAAGTTACTGCCCACAGCAGCTTACATATAGTTGCTCTATTTCAAAAAGTGAAGTCTATTAACTTTTGTCCCTCTGCTGCCCTTGGTATATACAGAGATTCCCATGAGATCAGAGCTTTTCTTGATGCTTCACAGCTTCTAGTCCATAAGAAAGTTCTGTAGATGTTTGTGATAAGTTGAGCAACCTTCTTGGGTAGGACAAAGATCTGAGCCCAATACGTTTGCATTTCAAAAAGAACACTTTTAGTCAACTGTACCTTTCCACTATAAGACAAAAATTTAGTAATCTGGCACCTAATTCTTGATATCATTTTCTCCATAATTGGCATACATTGTTGTACAGTGATCTTCTTGGATGAGAGTGGAACCCCCAGGTATTTGGGCAAGCCTCATCACACACTTCCTACCCAACTCATCATGAACAAGGTGACCATGATTTCTTCTTATTTAGGCAAGAAATGATAGTACATTCAATAGTGATAATTCATTCTATAATACAAACTTAACAGTGGTTAAAGTTAGATTCTGAAATTTTCATAAAGTTACAATTTATAGCTGTCAGGAGTTTATAATTACAACATAGTTCATGAGCCCCACAACACCCATACACGACCCACACATATGTCTACGGAGCCTCTACGGATGTAAGAAAAGACATGCATGACAGTGCCGACAATAAGGCCCTGGCTATACCTCAAAAGTAGGAGCCTATAACAAAAGATGAGTAATCTAACCCCTTGAAGGAGAAAGGGGCTCACCAAGGCTTCGGAAGAAGGTACTCCACTACACGCGATCAACACTATATGTAATGGAGCCACCTATATTCATTTAAACAAATATAGAGCCCCCGGCAAAAGAGAAGTTAGTACCATAAAATAGTACTAGTATGTATAACTAAATTCCATCTAGTTAGAAAGAACTTCCTTACAAGAATAAGACAATCATAAGTGCAACTCAAAGGGGACTTTAAATAGCCACACATTTACAAGTAAAGGAAGCATACAATTTTCGCATTGTGTTTCCATACCTTTCATCTTTGTGCATGTCTCATATCATTCATCATTGTTCACATTACCACCGCTAACTGGAGCAGAGTCCGATCTCGACCCTATCGGCTAGGTTGCCTCATTTGAGACGTTCACTTCAATCATAAATTCATTATCACCATGTGCGTAGCATGGAGTCCGATCTCGGCCTGATCGGCTAGGCCGCCCTACAAAGGCGTTTCCATTTCCCATCAATCATCTCACTTCGATCTTTGTTTCCCACAACTCATTTCATAGGTACTTTGGGCCACAACTGTCACACCATACATTCGGCACTAGGCCACATCTCACATCATCCCCAAGTTCAGCGCTAGGTTTGTAGTTTAGGAAAATGGGTGTACACAAGAGTAGTTAAATTTGAAAGCATGGATCAAATTTCACATAAATGGCACAACATATGCATTTTCGATTTCAATTTAAGGTCTAGACATTTCGATTCATTATCCATAGTCCTTGCACCTTTCTTTAAGTTATCAAGAATAACATGTTAATCATATTGAGATATACTTTCCACGTACATGAGCTTGAAGCACCAACAAATGTGAAATAAACAATCAGTAGAACAATTCGACTTTGATCTTACCGTATTCACACAGCTACCGATATAGCTCAATTTCTAAAAGACGGAATTTTAGCCATACATACCTCAATATAGCTTTCTTTATTCCTTACAAAATTTTGGAACTCTTAGCACTTCGATCTATTGTGTAAGAATTATAAATTGAAAAGAGAATTAGAGACGAGATTGAGATTCTAGCTTGGTTCGAGCATATCATCAAACAGTAAAGGTGCATTATGATCTTTGACCCTTTTGTGATGAATTTATATCATTTTATATCCTTAGTTGCCTTCTTTTTAGTTTACTAACTTCCAATATCCTATGGTGTGATACGCATGCAAAACTTTCATTCTTATACTCATAAATTACTTCACCACTGACCCCTTATAGCTTAGTATCGAAATAAGAGCTGAGGTGTGTCACACCTCCTATTTCTGAAGAAAGATTTTACTACACCCCGGAGAAGGGATATAATAAAGAAAGGAGTTTTTCCATTTAAAGGACAATCGAAACGGGATTCGTTTTATTTTAGATTCAGAGTCGCCACTTGAGAGATATATGGTGTCCCAAGCCACCGGTTTGAATCCCGAATCGAGGAAAAAATTTGACTCTGTTTAACAGTCGTGAACCAGAAATCCGGGTAAGGAATTCTGTTAACCCGGGAGAAGGTGTTAGGCACTCCCGAGTTCCGTGGTTCTAGCACGGTCACTCAACTGTTA